>BRYA01000013.1:1724-65015 GCA_030267965.1 Triparma columacea | reverse complement strand
CCCCCCCCCCCCCCCAACAACTACAGCCTCCCTTAACCCCTCCGCCCATAGCCTCCTCATCGCCTCTACTACCCTCCTTGCCTTATCCCCTTCTCCCCTTTGTTCCATCATCTCGTACCTCTCCCTTGCAAGAATGAGAATATCCCACCCAGCCTCCCTCCATTCATCCCCCGTTTTAATACCATCCCTAACGGCGTCCAGGTACACCTCCTCGCCACCAGCTTCAATAGCCGACCGGAACGTTCTTACGATGTACAAGTAATCACCACCTTCCGCAGTCTTATTCTTCATCTCCGACTCCTCTGATCCTCTCACCCCGTTGAGGTTGGGGTTAGTGTTTAACCGTACTTCCCTCAGTACGTTTAACCCAAACCTCGCTTCAACCAAGAGTTCCCCCTCCCCCATACTCAGTAGTATCTTTGTGAGCCTAGCCTTATCAAGGTATCCTGGTAGTGTCCTTAGTAGGTCTTCATAGGACTTCTTTAACAGGCTTTGATCGGGTCCAGGGATACGTGGTGGGGGAGGGAGGGGTGAGGATATTACGGACCACCATGCTTGTGTTGACAGGGTGAATACTGGGGAGGTTGTTAGGGAGGAGGTTAGGAGGAGGAGACGGAGGGTTTCTTTTAGGTGGAGGTGACGGTTGGGACGGAGGGAGATTGAGGTTAGGAAGGAAAGGAGGATTGAGGGACGGAGAGAGAGAAGAGGGATTAGGTGGGAGGATACCTGGGAGGGGGGGGGGGGGGAAGGGAGGGAGGGGGAATTAGATGGTCTTGGATGGCTTCTTGTTGTCTTATCTCTTCTCTCCTTGTTTGCTTCTCTTTTCTTCTTGTTGTCTCCTCTACTCTTCTCGTTTCTGCGTCGTGTAATCTCACCTTGTTCTCAATTAGCCATTGCTGTTGTTTCCATTCCATACTTTCTGCAAGTATTCGTCCAATCATTCCTTCATATTCAAGTCCACCGTGAGTATCGTTGTCTCTATCGTTGTGTCTATCCTCGTGTGTATCATTGTCTCTGTTTCTATCCTCATATTTATCCTCTCGTTTATCCTCATGTCTGTAATTCTTGCTATTATCATCGCTATGCACATTATTTGACTGAACCTTGTTTGTTTGTTCACCTCTATCAGCTAAATAGCTATCGAGTAGCTTCAAAACGTCCAGAAACTTCATACCAGTGTCAAAGGAAACTGAGGAAAAATGGAGACTTTTTGTCCAAATTTTACTGTCCCATTAAAACTATACCAATAAGAAAAGTGTTCATGTCGACAGTGCCGGCGCATAGTCTAGATTTCAGCTCGCACGTTAACACGCTGAAGCCTAGTATCATCACCAAAGTAGAAGGATGCAAGGTGGAAGAAGTTGGATCGGAGGACCATGGTATCCTTCCTGAGTTTCAAGGAGGAAATAAGGGTGAATCGACAGCAGGTGGCGTCGGAGGATCGGGAAGCGAGGTATTTGTTAAAGAGGAGGATGTGGTACAGCATGAATTGCTTGTTTGCCAACAATGTGATGAGGATGAGGAGGTTGTTGCTGAAAGGAAGACTAACAGCAGGAGCGACGATGAATCTTGGGACGGTGATGATAATGGCGAAGAAGACTATGACGAGGACGATGAATCTTGGGATGGTGATGGTAATGGTGGTGAAAAGGATGATGATGAAGATGAGCCTGGGTATGAAAAGAAGTCTCAGTACGGTACTAGCACAATATGGTATACATGCCCGCAAGAAGGATGTGAACATAAGGCGAAGCGGAGAGAAAACATCAAGAGGCACCTTGCTAATATTCACAATATTGGCGTAACGTGGCATCCATGCCCACAAGAGGGGTGTGAATATAAGGCGAAGGAGAGAAGCAATATCAAGGATCACCTTGCTCATATTCACGATATTGGCGTAACATGGCATTCTTGCCCGCAAGAGGGTTGTGAATTTCAGACGAAGCAAAGAGGCAGCATCAAGGAACACCTTGCAGACATTCACAATATAGGCATAACGTGGCGTATATGCTCGCAAGAAGGGTGCGAATATAAGGCGAAGGAGAGAAGCAGTATCAGGCAGCACCTTGCTCATATTCACGATATTGGCGTAACCTGGCATTCATGCCCGCAAGAAGGGTGCGAATATAAGGCGAAGGAGAGAAGCAGTATCAAGCAGCACCTTGCTCATATTCACGATATTGGCGTAACATGGCATCCATGCCCGCAAGAAGGGTGCGAATATAAGGCGAAGCAGAAAATGCACCTCAAGCAGCACCTTGCAGATATTCACGATATTGGTGTAACGTGGCATCCATGCCCGCAAGAGGGTTGTGAATATAAGGCGAAGCAGAGAAGCAATATTAAGTCACACCTTGCTGGTATTCACGACATTGGCGTAACATGGCATCCATGCCCACAAGAGGGGTGTGAATATAAGACGAAGCTGAGAGGCAATATCAAGAGACACATTTCTAGGCATCACCTCTAAGTTGGTTCATCTTCAGCAGAGTTGAAGCATCTAAACCTTCTTTTATTGTTGCATAAATATATTGACCTCTCTATCAATTTATTGCCTTGCCCCCCTGCCCCCCTCTTCTTGTCCCTCTTTTCGTCCCTTTCACTTTTCTTCCACTCCTCCCCTTTTGGTGTTGTGGGTGTCTCAGATAAAACAATTGAACGATTGATTCAAAAACAAAGAGTTACAGATACTCCAGAATTACTCTCCACAACACTTTCGGGATCTTCTCACGTGTCTCACTTGCCTTTAGCGGGGCTTCAACTTCTGTTCGTTTCCTCTTCAGACTATCCTGTCCACCGGGTTGATTCTCCACGTGATCCCAGGTTCCCTTAAGGCACAGCAGAGCGTTGACGCGTTCGACCACAGCGACATTGCGGCGCCACCTGTAATTGAGGAGGTCCGAGACAGTCAGCATATTTTTATCAGCAGCGGCAGCGATTAGGGCAGTGCAATTCTCGAAGCAGTCTTCACCGATGGAAACGGCAGGAGATAGAATGAGTTTTGTCAGGGCAGGACAATCTCTGAAGGCTTCATCGCCAATCGCTGTTACTCCGTCCGGGATGGTGATGGCCGTGAGGGAGGAGCATTCTCTGAAGGCGCGTTCGCCAATTGTCGTCACCCCGTCCGGGATGGTGATAGCCATGAGGGAGGAGCATCCTCTGAAGGCGGCAATGCTAATAATCGTCACTCCGTCTGGGATTGTGATGGCCGTGAGGGAGGAGCATTCTCTGAAGGCGCGTTCGCCAATTGTTGTCACTCCGTCCGGGATGGTGATGGCCGTGAGAGAGGAGCATCTAGAGAATGCGCCAGCGCCAATCTCCGTCACTCCATCTGGGATGGTGATGGCCATGAGGGAGGAGCATCTCAAGAAGGCGGAATAGCTAATTGTCGTCACTGAGTCCGGGATGGTGATGGCCATGAGGGAGGAGCATCCTTCAAAGGCGGAATGGCTAATTGTCGTCACTGAGTCCGGGATGGTGATGGCCGTGAGGGAGGAGCATCCCCTGAAGGTGGCACCGCAAATCATCGTCACTCCGTCCGGGATGATGATGGCCGTGAGGGAGGAGCATTCGTCGAAGGCTTGATCGTAAATCGTCGTCACTGAGTCCGGGATGGTGATGGCCGTAAGGGAGGAGCATCCACCGAATGCGCGTTCGCAAATTGTCGTCACTCCTTCCGGGATGGTGATGGCCGTGAGGGAGGAGCATTCCGCGAAGGCTTCACGGCCAATCTTCGTCACTGAGTCAGGAATGGTGATGGCCGTGAGGGAGGAGCATCCAGAGAAGGCTTCATTGCCAATCATCATCACTCCGTCCGGGATGGTGATGGCCGTGAGGGAGGAGCATACAGAGAAGGCGATACGGCCAATCATCGTCACTCCGTCTGGGATAGTGATGGCCGTGAGGGAGGTGCATCCGTGGAAGGCGCCCTCACCAATTGTCGTCACTCCGTCCGGGATTGTGATGGCCGTGAGGGAGGAGCATTCTGCGAAGGCGAGGTCGCCAATCATTGTCACTCCGTCAGGGATGGTGATGGCCGTGAGGGAGGAGCATTCGTAGAAGGCCAATTTGCAAATCATTGTCACTCCGTCTGGGATTGTGATGGCCGTGAGGGAGGAGCATCTGTAGAAGGCGCAATCGCCAATCTCCGTCACTCCGTCTGGGATTGTGACGGCCGTGAGGGAGGAGCAGTCTTCGAAGGCACTTTTGCCAATCTTCGTCACTCCGTCCAGGATGGTGATGGCAGTGAGGGAGGAGCAATCCCTAAAGGCGCCCTCGCCAATCGTCGTCACGGGGTCCGGGATGGTGATGGCCGTGAGGGAGGAGCATCCCATGAAGGCGCCAGCGCTTATTGTTGTTACTGAGTCCGGGATGGTGATGGCCGTGAGGGAGGAGCATCCCCAGAAGGCGTAATTGCTAATCGTCGTCACTGAGTCCGGGATGGTGATGGCAGTGAGGGAGCATCCGGAGAAGGCCTTTTCGCCAATTGTCGTCACTCCGTCCGGGATTGTGATGGCCGTGAGGGAGGAGCAGTCTTCGAAGGCGCACTCGCCAATCTCCATCACTCCGTCCGGGATGGTGATGGCCGTGAGGGAGGAGCATTCTGCGAAGGCAGAATCACCAATCGTTGTCACTCCTTGTGCAAAAGTCACTTCTGTGAGTTCCCAATCGCCTCTGAAGCTCTCTGTTCCGGAGTATACTGCTGTTTTGGGAAGGTGAGAGTATTCATCATCTGAATCATCATAGTCTCCATCACTATCACTATAGTTATCACTATAGTCATCACTATCGTCATCACCATAGTCATCACTATGAGCAAAGTTAAATTCACTCATGGTAGGGATGGACCGAGGATCTTTTATACTGTCCTTTTGGTAACCTAACCTTGAGCCTGGATATATTATACCGTCTTTTCGATAATAGCTTTAGCCCTCAATGAGTTCTGAGGTACGGTAGAGACGAAGCAGAGCTTGTTTTTTTCCCCTTCCTTTTTGTCCTCTCCCTTTCCCATTTTTATCAATTCAGGTTTGTCCAATTATTTCCTCAATCGTATGAATAAATTGATAATTATTGTATGAAACGAACCGTAGTACCATTCTACACACATATATACTATTTTCATTCAACAAAATCAAGTGTAGAAGGAAATTTCTTAGAGGCGGCGAGAAACGACTTCGTCGACATCACTTTTTAAAACACTCTGTGCTTAATCTATGGTTAGATTATCACTCACGCCCATCCATCCACTCACAACCATCCATCCACAGCCATGTCACACGGTGAACTAGCTGTAAAGATCTCAGGTGTAACCACCACTACTTCCTACCCCTCACTTTCTGTTATTGTGTCTCTAGGTTCTACTAGTCAAGCTACGTCCAAGGTTAGGCACACGACTGGTGGTGAATATTGGACGACCGAGGTCCTTACCTTCGACTATGACACCGACCTCCACGCCGACACCATCCTGGTGGAGGTGAAGGGGTCAAGGTCTGTCATTGAAACATTCACTATAGACGCCACGAGCAAGACGCAGACACTCAAAGGGGACAACGCCACGGTGGTGATAGGGACGGACTTTGTGGTGGAGGTAAGGGAGGGCGACCACTTCTTTCCCAAAACACGCAAACTGGACCCCTTTCCTGGAACCTGTTCCTTCCCCCCTCCCACTTACTCACTAACTTCTACTAACTACTTTTACTGTTCCTCTCTCTCTCCCCACCCCCCCCCCCCTTCCCCCCTTTAGCACGGTCTTGATTTGACCAAAACCTCCTACGCGTTCCCTCTCTCCTACCTTCTCGTCCTCCTCTGCTGGTTCGTTCCCCAGTACTACCCCGTCCCCTACCAAGTGAACCTCCTTCTCACGACCTCCTCTCTCATATACCTCGGGTCCCACCTGTCCTTGGCCCTGCGTTCACCCGACCAGGACGGTGACGGTGACGGAGCCTCCGAGGCTACCGGTGAAGTCATGACGGCGGCCGACGCCATGAGGTTCCCCTTCATCGGATCCGCCGCCCTCTTCGGTCTCTACTGCGCGTTCAAGTACCTGGACGAGGGCTGGGTGAATTACCTGATATCCTTCTACTTCACCGCGGCCGGGGGGCTCGCCGTTGCCACGTCGTTCGAGCCCATCGTCAGGGCAGCGCTGCCTTCCGGCCTCCTCCTCAGCCACAAGTTCAAGGTAAAGCACCCCCTTCCCCCCGGCCTCGTCGGCGAGAGCCCCCTAGTCTTCGAGGTGTCAACCTCGGGGGCCCTGGCCCTGGCGGGGGGGGCGCTTGTGGGGAACAGCTACTTCAGGACGAAGCACTGGACGCTTAACAACGTGCTGGGGCTGGCGTTCTGCGTGCAGGGGATATCCATGTTCTCGATAGGCTCGTACAAGATCGCCGCCATCCTGCTGGTAGGACTTTTCTTCTACGACATCTTCTGGGTTTTCGGCACCCCCGTCATGGTCACGGTCGCCAAGAAGCTGGACGGCCCCATCAAGCTCCTCTTCCCTCGGTCCCTAGAAATGAACGACGACGGCAAGCTGAACCTCAGTCTCCTCGGCCTCGGCGACATCGTAATCCCCGGCTTCCTCGTCTCCTTCATGCTCCGCTTCGACGCCAACCTCGCCCGCGTCCCTCTAGCCTACAACCCCAGCCTCTCCTTCCCCAAGCCCTACTTCACCTGCGTCCTCTTCAGCTACGTCCTAGGCCTAGGCCTAACACTCTTCATCATGGCACGATTCAACGCGGCTCAGCCGGCTCTCCTGTACCTGGTCCCAGCGACCCTAGGCTCCACTCTGGCTTTAGCGACCGCGAGGGGCGAGTTAGGGGAACTCTGGTCGTTCTCGGAGGAAGAGGAGGGGGAGGAGGATGGAGAGGGGGAGAAACAGAAAGTTGAGAAGGTGATGAAGAAAACTCCTGTCAAAAGCAAGAGGGCGTAAACTAGCTTTTGGAACAAAGGAGATGTAAACCTCTCTTTTAACAACAGAGGGTAAATAAGCAAGAAAGGGTGTGGGTGTGTTGGGTGTGGGTGTAAGGGGGGGGAGTAATGTGATTTGCACCTTTGAAAAAACAATTTTTTTGCTCTCTCACAAGTACGAGGCTTTTTTATTCTATTCTATCCCCCAACCCCGTGGCTCTTCTTTAATGATGATGATGATGATGATGTTCCTTATTTTTCCCCTCCCTCCTCCCCTTTAAGATCCTCTCTAGCACCCCGTGGCATTTCGGGTTGTTGTCGCAGTTGATGAGCTTGCTCTGCTCCATGAGTTTCCTCTCCCTGTCCATCGGGAGGGGGTGTGAGTCGTTCCAGCTCGGCGCCCTCTTATCCTCGTCCCCCCCCCCCGCCTTCATGAGCTTAGAGAAAACCCGGGGCCCCCTGTGGGTGTCGTAGCAGGAGAGGCTGCATATCTTGAGGCCCGTCTCGTCGGCCTCGGTCTCGTTGGAGCGGGAGTACGTGTAGGCCTGCTTGGAGAACCAGCCCCAACCCAGCCAGGTGCCGAGGAGGGTGAAGACGCCGGTGCTGTCGAGCATGGAGAGGAAGAGGAGCTGGATCATGTCGAGCTCAAACTGGTACATGTAACGAGCCTCGGTGTGGCCGTGGAGGAGGTGAGAGATCTGGATAAGAGGGGGGGGAGGGGGGGAGGGGGGGAGGGGTTTCATAGGGGTTAGCCGGAGGAGAAAAGAACTACCCGGGCGGGGGCTCCGTTCTCACCTCGTGACCTAGCACCATGGCCAGCTCGTCGTTTGAGCACTTGAGTGTCGAAAATAGGCCAGTATTCACGTAAATCTGCATCGTCAAATGTGTGTGTGAGGGGGGAGAGGAGGGGGGGGGGGGGGATGGGATATCGAGTGCGATTGAAGATGTGTGTTAGGTGACTCTTTGAAAGTGTGAAGTAATAACAGTTTGTTGTTGTCATGTGTTTGTTCCTCAGTATGGTCGTTTGGCAGCCATTTCGTGCTTACTGGCGTTTAATCATTGCGCGTGTCTCCGAAATGCACGTCGCATATCATACATAGAGAACACCTTTGGTATATTTACATCCTTGGAACAAACAACATTCAAAATCTCAAAGACTTTGCAATACCTCTCCTTCTTTCCTTCCTCCCTTACCTTCCTTGGGCTCAGGTCACTAACGAACGCCTGTGGTACTGGGCTGTCTATAACCACAAAGTGCCAGTTCCCCTTGATCATCTTAAGCTTATCCCTCCACCCCTTCAGCTCCCCTTCGACTCTCCCACGATCAGATACGGGGAAGGCAGGGTCGCTTAACTTGGCCTCCCTTGAAGCAATCTTAGCCTCAACGAACGCACGGGCTCCCTTAACTATACGCTGCCCAACAATCTCAACCCTAACATGCGTAGGGTGAAGCGTCCCCAGGAGTCTGGGGAACTTAGGTTTCCCACTCTCGTCTGTCTCGAACGCCTGGGACATTACCAGCTGGTTCCTTATCCTCTTCTCAGCGGCCCTGGGGTCGCGCGCGAACTCTGAGGTTCCCATCGCCTTACCGGTGTGGTATATACTCATGCCTAAAACAAAGGTACGGATGCCGCGGAGGAAGAAACCGGCACCGCGGATTGAGAGGACCTTCTTCCTGTTGGCTTTCTTCCAGGCCTGGTGATGGGGATAAGGGATTGTAAGATCTTTTGTGTGAGCGAAGATAAGGGGGGCTTTCGAGCTCGAGGTTTATTAAGCTGGACAAGGTCGGGCTCACCTCCCAATTGGTACGGGTTCGAGATAATAGACCTGATTTGGCTTTGTTTGAGGGGGCAACTGCACGTGTGGCGAGGTTGAGGTGCGTAGGGCGATAAAATTGGGGGGATCTTGATAAGTTTCTCGATAAGCTTCTTGACAGTTGGAGCATTTTGAGCTTTACAGTGTGTTATCGTATGTTATATGATTTGAGTGTGATAATATGTCTAACAGTTCGTGGCTGATGGCATAAATGTTCGTCTCAATGGTCGCAAGTTGTTGAAAATGGTTTTATTAAAAAAGTGGATTCTGCTCTCAGTTCAACTCCTGGAATCTGCCCCTTCTTTCTCTTCGAATTCTCTCCAAATTCATACGCCCATGCGTCCTCCTCTCAAAGATACTCTCCTTAATGATTTGACAGTAGTACCAATAAAGATAACTCCTGATAATATCAATTTGTTGTTGTCTAATACATCTGGGAGTCGTGCTACTGCCATTACTCCATCCAATACTACTCCCACTACGTCTGAGAGTACTGCTACTAATTCTACAATCACAAACACGTTGATCAAACTTAAACCATCATCAACACTTCTGCAGTCAATATTATTTAGGAAGGAGTACCAAGGGACAGGTAAGTGGGGTGTGAGTGGGGTGTGGGTGCGTGCAAACAATTCCAAAGAGATGATGCCACATACATGTCACATCCATCAATCACCACCTTACCTTATCATCACTCACCCAATCAATCAATAACCCACTACTCACACATAAATACACAGACTCAGACTCCTCCCTGATCCTTGACTTTCTCCGCACCTCTGACCTCCAGGTAACCAGCGAGTCTGGCGCCGAGTACTCCTACTACAACGTATCCGTCAACTTCCTTTCCCTCGCCCTCAAGACCTTCGTCTGCAAGTTAGGCTTAGGTTCTCTCCTCCTTTCCCCCTCCTCCCACTTCTTCCACTCCCAGCTGCTGTGCTCGGGGGAGCCCCTGCTGGGGTACAAGGCGGAGGTAATATCCCCGGCGTCGGAGAGGCAGATCCAGCGCGCCATGCCCTCCTCGCGACTTATCATGGTGAAGGAGACCAAGGAGGTGAGCCAAAGAGGACTGTCTTAACCCTAACAGAGGAACTCCAACACCCCTCCTCACTAACGCTTTTTGGTGCGCCCCCCTTCCCCCATCCCCCTGCAGCTCTACGAGAGCAAGGTCCTTCCCCACATCAAGTCCATCCTCTCTAACGAGAAGTCCCTCTCCTGGCTCTGGAACGTCCTATCCAAGAAGAAGGAGGTCGAGCGTCTCCTCCTCGACGAGCCCGGTTTCATACTAAACGTCGACACAAAGTGGTCCTCCCACGCCCCCATGTTCACCTCCAGCGTCCCCCAGGATCTCTGGAAGAATGAAAAGTCAATGATTGACGATCTCTACTGTCTCGCCATAATAAAGGAGCGCAACATCGCAACCCTCCGAGACCTACGTTCCCGTCACCTCCCCCTCCTCCGTACCCTCCTTAAAAAATCCCTAACCTCAATAACCGAAGTCTACAACGTGCCGAAGGAGGAGGTTAGAGTATTCGTACATTACCACCCTCAGTTCTACCATTTACATGTACACTTCACGAGACTATGGAACGACGGGGGAGCGCAGGTTGAGAGGGCGCATTTGCTGGAGGACGTTATTGCTAACTTGGAGGAAGATGATTTGTACTATCAGGAGAGGACCATGTTCTATAAAGTTAACGAGACGGGGAAACTCGCGAAGGCTATCTTCGGAGAGAAGACGGAGTAGGGGAGAAGGGGGGGGGGGTTTTAGTACCATCGCTTAAACAAAGCGACTCATCGCATAGACAAAGCGATTCTTGTATATAATCATCTGTACTGTGTCGTAAAACCAAAATGTGCGATGATGTTTTTCTTAGTAAATAAAACCATTCTTGCCGCCTACTGCCTCCTTAGAACGAGTGACTGAGCTCCGCCCTGTACACGCCTCCCGGGAGGCTTGTAACAACTTTTCCACTCGGCACCTTGGCAATCCCTTTGATGGAACCCTCCTTGTCCACAAAGATGAACGTTGGAAATACGTCTATCCGACCAACCCTGATCGGTATGATGTTGACGCAAGCCCTCCCGTCACTCCCGATCTTGCCCCTGAGCTTTCCCTCCACCGCCCAGACTGACTTGTCGAAATCCAGCTTGTAAATTTCACCCTCCTCCCCCTCTGCGTGAATCCCGACGACCCCGTTTACCGTGACCTCGTCCCCCCCGAGCTTCGCCTCCCTGGTCGCTTCGTTCTCTTGCGTCTCCCTCCTCCACTCTAACTTCACTGGGACGGCCTGCTCGTAGTTTCCGAGTTGTTCCTCCGCGGCCTCAAACTCCAGGACGATCCTGCTCCCTCCCCTCTTCCCCCCCTCCCCCACTCGGCCTCCGAAGCCCCCCTTGAAGTCCCCGAAGAACGCCGCCTTGTAAAACTCCCCCGTTCCCACCCACTCCTCCCCCGCCTCCGGAATGTTTGCCGCCCCCGTAACGTCGACGCCCTCGTGGACGACCCTGTAGCCAGTGACTCTGACCCTCTTGGTGACGTTGGCTAGGAAAGTTACTACGGCGGAACTTTCCGTCACCATCTCGTCCACCGCGACGAAGCCTCTGCAACGAGTAAGGGTCTTGGAGCCGACCTTGGCAAACTTGAAGGTGTCGTTGTCGGGATGGGACCTGAAGAAACCTGAAATTGTGCCCTCGACCGTCCGGGTCGCCCTCTTCTTCTTAAAACCCTCCCCTCCCACCTTGACTGCGAAGGTAACTTCTCTCCCCGGAGGTAGGGTCCCGAGGTCCAGCTTGATCTCTTCCCCCAAGTCTTCATCGCTCGAGCTGTCTAGGGAGTCCTCGTCAGTGTCTCCGTTGCCATCCTCCGCCGTCACGTGCCTCCTTATCCTAACCTCCTCCCCGTCCTCAGTTTTACCCCTCACAAAGCCGCCACCTCCCTCGTCCTCGAAAATTACCTGAGCGCCCCGAACTTTCACAACCGCCTTCGAGACGTAATCTCCGTTGGCCGCTATTTTTATTGTCGCAGTCTCCTCCTGTCCGAAGTATATCTCCTTTCCCTCAATTTGAATTCCGACCTTGCTTTCTCCCTCCCCGACCTCAAAGTCGGCAAGGACATTTTTCGCTTCGCTCCAAGTCCTACGTTCCATCCTCCCTTCGACCTCGTCTTGCTCAAAGAGGATCCCTCCCATCCTCAGCGCGACCTTTGAGAAGACGTAGTGTCCCAAGTTCTTGGGGGTCCACGGGACGGGGATTAGGTTCACTCCCCTCTTGAGGGTCACCTCGCCTGAAGAGCAGTGAGCCGCGCGGGAAAGGTTGCGTTAGCGTTTGAAATTGACATGCATTCAACTTTCGGTCCATTCTCACCTCCCCCAAGCACCACTCTACTTCCCCCTACGGTTCCAACCCCCACGTCTCTGAATCTTTTCTCGACGTCCTCCCACTCCACGACTCCGACCTCCACGCCAACCTTGATTTCAATCTCCCCCCACCACCTAACCCTGACCTTAACCTCTGCCCTCTCCCCTACCTTCCCCCTCCCACCCCTCTCAACTTCGACGTCGAAGCAGCTCCCAGCGTCGAACTTTGTCCCTTCTACATCCTTCCCGTCCCTCATTTCCCACACCTTCTTATCCCACCCCCCACCTGCCCTGACCCCCTCCACGCAAGCCCTCAGCCTCATGACCTCGTCCCCCATCTCTCCATAGCACTGCCAGAGCATCCCCACGAGCACCCTCCCGAGTTCGATCCATCCGTCCTTCATGTAGCACCCTACGAGGGGGTGGAGCACCCTAGCTGCCTCCTTGAACTCCCCCCCCGCCATCCTGATCCTTCCGAGGTCGACGAGCTCCCGGCCAGCCCTTCTGCCCAAGCCGGCCTCGTTCCAGTAAGCCGCGATCCTGACGCTGTAGCTTATCTTCCGTTCCCTGTAGCCCCCGGGGCCCTTGTTCCACCAGCCCGAACCGACAGAACGGAGGGAGGGGGACCTGGTACACCCGCCCTCGATCTGGAGGAGCGAAGCGACGACAGAACATTTTTATGGTCATTTGTGTTAGTTCGGGGGGGGTTCGATGTAGTCTCGCCTACAACTCCAGGTTCTATACCATCCATTCCTTACCTCCTCCATCCTCTCCCTCCCCCACTCGAGCATTTCCCCCACCGTCTTGCCCAGGTCTCTCCTCCCCTCGAATGTCATTTCCACCTCGTCCTCCCTAACCATTTCCACCCCGAACATCTTCCCCTCCCCATCTATCCCTCCTCCTCCCGTGGTGTCGTCTGTCGATCCTTTGGGTCCCTTGGATCCCCTTAGCATATCCTTCACTTCCTTCACAACATCTTGCACGAAACCTTCGCACCATCCCTCAACTTTCATCCTCTTCTCTTCGTCCCCCTCGCACTCCCCAAGACAGTGCTCGTAGACCCTGATGCCCGCTACCAGCGCCCTCACACCCCACTCGCTCCCTCTCCCCCCTAAGACCATGCCTGGCATGTTCGATTTGAGGGACCAGAGCTCCATGCCCACGATGCCCCCCGGCCACTTGGGGGGGATGGAGGACCAGGGGGGGGGGGTGACGGACCAGACTTCCGGACCCATTGAGGCGGGGCCCACGTCCTTGCTCCTGCGAGGTTGGAAGGGGGGGGGGGGGGGGAGGTGCGTTAGTGGCTATGGCAAGGCCATTTGTTTGTCTCCCTCCTCTGGGGGGTGGGAGGGGGGAGAGGGGGGGGGTCGTTCTCACCTCTCCTTGGCCTTGTCGATGCTGTTCCATCCCCCCTTTCCCTCCGTAAGTTCTGCCCTCCCTTTGATCCTCAGAGCCTCAACGTAGGCTCGGAAGAGGGGAGGGGAGAAGGAGGGTGAGGGGAGGTTGTCGCAGAGAAGGACGAAGGATGAGAGCATAGTAGAGAGACCGGAGAGGTGACGGGAGAATCCAAAACGGAGGACAGCGAGGATGGGAGAGGTGGGGGATGTGGGGGGGAGAGTAAGGGAGGAGAGGTCTGTGGAAGAGAGGGTAGAGGGTAGGGGGTGAGTGAGATGTGGGAAAGTTGCAGAAGCTGGACGTCCATCTTCATCGGGCACCCTTTCGTCTTTACCCCAACTTATCGCACGTTCCCCTCCGCTTTCCTCACCTAAGTCGTGGTAGGTGCAGCTCCCCCCCCACCTCTGTTGCCTGTTGAAGTCCTGCACCTCGTTGAATCCCTTCATTGAGAACAGTTCGTCTTCCACCGCTTCTTCGTCTTCTTCGTCTTCTCCCTCTTGCGCTTGCTCCGCGTCTGCGTCTGCTACCTTTGCATCCTTCTCCTTGTCCTCATTACTCTCTCCCACCAAGGCCTCCCCCTCATTCCTCCTCCTCACCCCCCTAGCCTCCTCCTCCGCGATCGCCCTGACCTTCCTAACGATCCTATCTTCTGCCCCCTTCTCTACTGCCACCACGAGCGTCGCTGTAACCGGTACAAACTCCCTTAGCAACCTCCTCAAACCATTCTTCCCATTTAGTTTGAGGTTATCAACGTCATTAAAGGTTGACCAGTGGAGATTGGATGGTACGGGGTAAAGGATCATATTGCAGTTGGTAGGAGAGGTCGTTAAGGGGAGAGTAGAGGAGATTGAGAGGACCGGGCTGTAGATTTTGGGGCCGAGGGGCTCCATTTGAGGCCAAATTACGATATAAAGGGATTATTAGGGAAGTTGGAGGTAGATTAGGGATAGAGATGGGGTGTAAGATGGGTAAAATAAGGGGGACGTGAAGGGGGAAATGGTTTGAAGGGACAGATCGATTTTCATATCCAGCCTGCCTTTCCTTCACTTTTCTCGACTTTTCGCCCCCCCTTTTCCAGAGCATTCAAATTTGCACTCTTTCTGGATCATCTCGTTGTATTTTAACACTCTATTGGAGAGTCATTTGTATTTCAACGTCTCGTCTACAACTTCAAATTCAAAAAACAATTTTCAATAGAGAAAATGAAGCTCGAGGATAAAGGAGCCGATCATCCTCCCCCTCCTCCTCCCCTAATGGAGACCGCTGTGCCTTCTCCGTCTCAATGCTACCCTCCTGCTCCATTTCTTGTCCGTCCTGAACGCTTCAATTCCTCGTTTCCGTATTCAACAAGTTTTGAACTTGACGATCCTCCAAGTGGCTACGATAATGTCAAAATTTCTGATGTTAGGAGCCAGGAAGAAGGGGGAATATCCACTGTGTCAGATATCCCGAACGGCTACGTGTGGTTCCAGGTCAGTGGAAAGATTCAAAAACCATCCCTCACTGGCAATAAGGACGACAGTGAAGACAGCGCTACTTCAGCGGCCGCTCAAGGACAGTCCTCGTTGACGGCGTCGGTGTTCCTCCCGTCCACATCGTCGCTCTACACATCGTGCTTCAGCTCGAACTACGTGGAGAGCGTGACGGATAAGTGCGGGAACAGGAAGTCCCTGAGGACCATGTGTAAAATGCTGGGGCACAGGGCTGGGGGGGGGGAGGGGGTGAGGGTGTGGACGACGGACGAAATAAAGGTGGGGGGCGCCTCTGACGATGCAGCATCGACCGTTCGGGACGGTGATGCTAACTCTTCTGATGATAGACCGGAGTTCATGTGGCTGGTCATTGAGCTCAAGTCGGAGTTTGACAGCTGCCTGTATCCGTTCAAGCTCTCTCCCGCGCCAACTTCTCCCGATGCTGGCGAGACCACGCAGCTTGCTAGGGCTCGTTCTGAAATCAGTAGGCTTCGTGGCGTTGTCAGGTCTCTTGAGGGCAGGGAGGTTTCTCCTGCGTGCTCTCCCGCCAAGCCGCCACTGCGGCAGGGGGGTCTGGGGTCTCCCAGGAGGAGCGACTACAACGCGCTCCTCTCCAAGCACAAGTCCCTCAAGGCCGCATACACCGACCTGCTCAACGTACACGAGAAGGAGACCCGGAAGTACCAGAGGTCGCTCCGGGGCCTCGCGTACAGCCAGGCTAATGGGAGCAGGGGGGGGGGAGTGGGCAAGCACTCCCGGGCGCAGAACGCAATGGAGATCAATAAACTTAAAGGCCGGGTGGAGGGGATGGAGAGGGAGAAGGTCAAAGAAGACAGGAAGAGGGAGAGGGAGAAGGAAAATTGGTTGAAGGTAAAGGGGAAGCTTGAGAGAGAGGTCAAAGCTCTTAGGGGGAGGGTCAGGGAGCTCAAGGGGGGGGGGGGGGGGTTCGAGGCCAGGAAAATGGGGAGCATGAGCCCGGGGGGCATGAGCACTGGGAGCCTCAGCAGCCTCGGCAGCACTGGCAGCCTGAGGAGCGCGAGGAGCGAGAGGAGCGAGAGGAGCGACGTCACGGGAGGGAGCTGGAGGACGAAAGAAAGCGGTGGGAGAGGCAGGAGCAAGAAATCTGAGGGACACCCTGCCTCCTCGAGACGCCCTGCTTCTTCCTCCAGATCCCGTCCTGCTTCTTCCTCCAGACCCCGCCCTGCTTCTTCCTCCAGACCCCGCCCTGCTTCTTCCTCCAGACCTCGCCCTGCGTCTTCCTCCAGACCCCGCCCTGCTTCTTCCCCCAGAACTCGCCCTTCTTCCTCGGGACGCACAGCCGCGTCTGGCGGGAAGAGGTTCGACCCAACGCAGTACGTGCGCGATAAAGAGGAAAAGTTGAAGAGAACCAGGTCGAACAGGTGAGAATGGCCGGAAATGACGAACAATGTATTAGAGCTGACCTCTTCCCTCGCCGCAACCCCGCCCTTGACGCCGCAGCCCAAGCGGGAGGAGCGTGAGCAGTCAGGGGAGCTCTTCTATCGGGTTCCATCGGCCGCCTAGTGTAAAGAGGGTGAACAGGAGGGGAGAAAAGAGTCCAAGAAGGGGGTCTAAGGAAAACAGGCATTCAAGCACGGTGAAGCAGAAATCGCCGAGGAAGGCATCCCAATACAACATCGACACTGGGACCGTGCCGGTGCAAGATGAAGGGGTAATGAGGGACATTAACGAGATAGATAGGAGATTAAATGCACTGCAGGGTTTCCTGAAGGAAGCCAAGTCCCCAAAAAAGGGGAGAGGACGATAGTATGCGATGAGTTGTTTCTTCGGATGTTCCAATTTAATGCATTTCTTCTTTTCATTCGCCAAATATGCGTACGGTGTCGCTGTGTGTATTTTTTTTGTCATTCAATTTCTCTGCTTAATATTCCAAAAGATTGGCTGCTTTGCCACAACTTGAAGCTTCAATTAATTTGGTGTCATCATGTCTTTTGCTACAATCTCCGAAATCGTCCGAGACAATGCGTCATATCATATTTACGCCGTCGGTGCTGCTTTCTTCCTTGTTTTCTTTGTTATGAAGGCTCTGCCCAAGAAGAACCTTGGCAACAGCAACACCAACGCCCCTCGTGTTGGAGGAGGTGAGCCAATCCCCTTTTTTTCATCCTATTTTGGTTCCTTCTCACACACAAACTATTCAGGGTGGCCTCTCATTGGACATGCGATCGAGTACGGCACAAACCCGTTCAATTTCGTGGAGCGTTGTCGCAAGCAGTATGGTCGTGCATTCATTGCCAGGATTGCCTTCAAAGACATTTGCTTCCTCGACGGGACCTATTCGAAGGCGTTCTTTGGGAAGCAGGAGAAGGAGTTGTCCTTCAGTGAGGCTATGAGGCAGACTCTAGTCCCCGACCTGACCATTGGGGCTCATGTAATTGACTCCCCATTTCACATCCCAATCTTGCGCGTCTCCCTCGGAGCGAAGAACGTCGCCAACCACTACGCTCTGGGTCTCGAGCTTCCCTTTAAGAGGAGCCTCAAAAAGTCCCTTGGCAACTTCGCTGATGCCAAACCTGGAGGCAAAAAAGTCATGGAGTCCCCCTCGATGTTATGCTGGAACATGGTGGCGCACTTTTCCTCCATGTCCTTCTTCGGGGAGCACATGTGCAGAGACGACGAGCTACTGGGCATCTTTGTCTCCCTTCATTTGTCTTGTTTCAAGGTTATCAACGCTGCCGCCGTCATGCCTAAGTTCATCGCAAAATGGGCAGCTACTGACATTTCGGCCAAGAAGAAGGCCATTCGTAGGATGGTTTCGGCGGAGGTCAGAAGGAGGCGAGAGAACCCCGGATCAGTTGTTGACGGCAGCGACGTCCTCAGCAATGTCCTGAAGGCCAAAGATCCCAAGACGGGAGAGCAGGTGAGGGAGGAGGGGGGCAAAGGGGGACGAAGTGAACCCCACAATTAATTACAGACACTAACTAACTAAGTCTTCCTGCGACTCACTTCACCCGCCGCCCTTTCCCGAAGCCCACCGCTGATAAAATTGGAGATTACATGATCAGCGTCATCTTCGCGTCCATGTCGACAACGGCCGGAGTTCTCACCCACGTCGTCTTTGACATTGCTGGCAGGCCAAACTTCGCCAAGCCCATCCGCGAAGAGGTTGAAATTGCGCTGAGAGAGGGAGACGGCAAAGTTGACAAACATTTCATGGAGCGAACCCCCCTCCTGACTGCGTTCGTCAGGGAATCCGTGCGCCTCGCCTCTCTCCCAATCCAAGGCGTCCGCTGGTCGATGAAGGACACCCTGGTAAAGGACATTGTCATCCCTAAGAATACACTGGTGACCAACTCCGGCATCCTAGCACACTACGACGATACTGCCTTCGAGAATCCCATGGACTTTAATCCGGGGCGCTTCCTGGAGGACGGAGTGAAACTCATCGAAGACCCTTCGAAGCTCGGCTTCTCGCCTTTCGGCACCGGACGCCATATCTGCCCAGGCAGGCACTTCGCAATGGCCGAGGTTCACGTTGGAGTCGCCCTACTCTTGCAGGAATTCTCCTGGAAGACAGTCAGCGGGGACGTCCCAAAGTACAAGTTCGTCGCTACCGAAACGCTAAGGTTCGACGAGGATATCGAGTTCACCAAACTTTAAAGTTTGTACAGGATATTCCGTAAACGGAGATAGATATGTAGATATGGGTGTCTATGCTAGAGGAGAGGTAATTTCATAGCGAAGTTAACAGCCAGAGTAAAAGGAAGACAGTTTAAATGCTTTGTTTTTAATCGATAGTAACGAGGAGCAACTGTTGCTCGAAGTCTCTTATCCGGGCTCTCTTCTCTTCGACGGCTCTACTTTCTTTAGTCACGAACCCCTTAATGCTCTCCTGTCTCTTCACCAGCCCGTCCATAATCTCGTAGTCTAAATTGGCTTTGTCTACAACCAACTTTGCAGCCTCCATCACCTCCTCTCCCCCCAATGCCTTGGCCTCTGCCAGCGCAACCTTCATTGCGGTTCTCCTCTTTGCCGCCCTTTCCCTCTTCATAAGGTTGTCCTTGTATCCCTTGACTTCCATCTTGCTACCAAACACAGAACCTCCCCCTCCATTCTCAATCATTGCCACCAGCTCGACATTCTCCTTCTTCAGCCTCAGACGAAGCATCTCCGCCTGATGGTTTCCCTCTTCCCCGTTCACTACCCTCGCGCTAACATTTCTAGTCCTGCGATGAGCGATGCAAATCACGAAAGGGTTTAGGGTGATGAGTGAGAATTGAGGCGAGGGTTAGGGCATTTTATCAGCCATCGCTGGTGTGTTATTAGCTCGTCACTTTGCTCCTCGCTCAGCCTCACCTGACCCCCGCCATCCTCTCCCCAAACTTTGCACTGCAGATGCTTTCCTCCGTATGCTCTACCCCGTCCCTCAAACAAATGACAACCCCGACACCTCCCCCCTCGAAGCTCCCCTTCAGAATCATCGTCAGCGCACTATCGCGGTAAGGGACCATCTGGGCCCCCGACCTTTTTGCGTTAACGACACGTCCCAGCACAGTCAAGCTCCCATTGATGCTCGCAGCCTCCTTGGCCGCAACTCCAGAGCTTCCGCTAATCTTAATTCTCTCACTTCCCGCAAGGTCGCAGAGAGTCAGTGACTGGTGTCTAACCCCTCGACCGCTCCCAGCTTGTAAAGTCAAGTTAATTGTGACGACGCAATGACTTCTCGAGCTCCTGTCGTTGAGCAGGTGCGCCTTCGCAGAACGGGTGGCCTCGACTATGCTACAAAGAGACACAACCTCCTGAAGACTCGTGATGGTAAGTAATTTTTCCCCTATACTGCGGAACTCAACTTCGTTTCCAGTTTTGCTCATCTTTCGAATGCTGTTACTTTGCCCGAACGCCCCACTGTTTCGCAACGCCATCCTTTCTTTCTTCGCCTTCTCTTTCGCCTTCCAGCATTCCCCGCATCGGCAACCTGGCGGGTGAGTCCCGCCATAACTGGTAGAGCCATCAAGAGTGGCAACTCTGCCATTCCCAACTCCTAGACCCGTACCCTTCGCGCTGCTGAAGGAGAGGGGCTTAAGATCGTCAAGAAGGTCGTAAACTTTATTACCGTATACCTCCTTCGCGCTAACTCTGACCTTGCCTGCTTTTCCGGCAATTTCAAGGGCCTCCACCATTGCCAGTGGGATTACTCCCCAGCCCCTGACTCTACCCCCCCCCTCTCTCTCGACGCTAGTCACCGTCAAACTTCCAGGTGCGCCAAAGAGAGTGTGGGTTTTCCCAGATCCTGTCTGCCCGTAGGCAAGGAGGGTGGAGTTAGAAGATCCACCCCTGATTGACGTAACAAGAGGGCTCAATAGAGAGGTCATAGCCGGAGACTGGTCTGAACCAGTAATAACGCAGTCCCCGTAGTTGAATCGTCTCCCTCCAATGATAACGCAGTCTCCGTAGTTGAATCGTCTCCCTCCAATGTCAATGGCAGATCCAGTTGATGTTTCTATTGAGGGAACCGAGGAAGTCGGAACAAGGGTTGGCAGTTTGCTTGATTGGGAGAGTGAAGGGATGGGACGAACCCGAATATTGACGTATACAGTAGTTTCCGGCCGTTGGGGATCACTGCCAGAAGCAGCTCCCGATTTTGGCATGGAAATCGTCACTATTTCGACTGTGCATCGACATAAATTTATTCTAGAGTCGTCCCAGTAGTTGCAAATCATCTTGATTTGTTTTTTTTGAAATTTAAATCATATTTTAAGGTATTCGAAATTATTTGAGAATGGAAGTGCTATCTAAAAAATAAAATTATTTCACATTTTTTCTGAAATCTCAGATTGAATTTATTAAACCCTAACTTTAATATCGCATCAGTAATTGATAAATTATGTTTTAAAATAAAAATCGAAATTTTCAACGTTAAATATAAGTATTAAATAAAATTGAATTTCTCATATAGCATTTTGATTTCATATAAAATTATATAACATAATAATAATCATATGATAACTAATTCTCAGTTTAAATTAATTTACATATGCAATGAAGGGGCCCAAAAAAATTATTTTAAAATCTCAAATTGGTTCACACACAAAGCATGAAACTCTTGTTCTTTAAGGCTTCGTTTAATGTTGCAGCGCTCTCTTCGTCTTCTGAAAGCTCGTCTCCAACGATATCGTCACCAATAGTCCCCAATGTTGCATCACAAACGCTTCAGTCATACCCGGCTTGGCTAGAGGAAACTAGTTTTGGTTTGTTCAGATGCACTTGCTCTGGTTCCAGTACGATATCGTTTCTCGGTGTCCCCCTCCTTACATTTGCCCCTCCCATCCTCGATACAAGCACGGACGACGTCCAATGCACCTTCCCTCTACTGTCCGATGGGCTGCTAATTCGAGAGGCAGGTGGTTGCCTGCGATTCAACTTATCTCAGACGGGGGGTGCGTCGAGGTTGGAATCGAAGGTTGAGGGATATCGTAGCTCGATAGTAGGCGAGGGGGGGTCGTGGTTACGGAGGACACTGTACAGGTTAACGCAGGTGGTTGCCCACAAGATAGTCATGCGTCGTTGGCATTGTTTCGTTTGGCGGAGACTGAACAATCATAGATAGAGGGAGAAGCGGGTCACATGGTAGAGAATGTTGTTGTAATAGTCTGTGGTTAACAAAAGAATCATCATACATAAGCGGGTCACATGGTAGAGAATGTTGTTGTAATAGTCTGTGGTTAACAAAAGAATCATCATACATCTTTAACACATACACAATCCACCCCCCCCCCCCCCTTCAAATTGTCCCACTCGCCTTCAACATGCTAAGCCTGACTGATAGCGGTAGTTGCCTCTGATTGAGTGGTTTGAAGACTCTTGGACTCTCAGTGATGCTTGTCAGTCCCCCCCCCCCCTCCATCGCAATCCTGCTGCTGGCCTTTCCATGCACCTGTGGCTTTCGTCCGATTTGGCTGTAGAGGCTCTTCTTGATTGCCGCCGCCCCATCTCTGCTGAATTGGCTGGTCACGGAGTTTGAGTATCTGCTGCTCCCTCTCGGGCTACCCATCATGCTGCTGGTGAAGCTGAAGTCACTAGGGCTCCTGTTGCACGAGCTGCTGTCGTTGGTTTTCGATTTGAAGTATCCTTCCAGGAGGGTATCATGGCTAAGGCCTTCGTTGTAGAAGAGTCCGGCTTCGTCTAGGAGAACTTTGAGGGTTCTTCCCGGTCTGTGGTACGAGTGGTCGGCGGGTTCTCCACCTCCTCCGAATCCTTGAACGCGCTTGCTCTTCATGTTGCTGATGAGGGGTACCAGGTCCTCTTTGAATCTACTGTCCTTCTTCTCCTGCTTGACAGTCAGCCCTACTCCGGTGTTTTCCTTCATCTTCTTCACGGGCGAAACCATTCCTAACATGTCCCCTAGCCCAGCACGGAATCGCCCCCCTTCGCTGTCCCCATCCCCATCCCCCCCCCCCACCCCCCCCCCATCCCCCCCACCCCCCCCACGTCCCCTTTCCAACCTCGTCATAAAAGTACCCTCCTCCTCTTCCTCTTCGTCCTCCCCCCCCCTCCCCCCCCCCCCTCCCTCTCCCCCGATCCAGTTCATCATCTCCATGGTCATTGCATTCTTCTTCTTCCTCCTCGCACTTTCCTCTTCCCTCGCTTCCTTTGCCTCTAACTCCTTCACGACCCTTTCCAAGCTCTCCTTCCTTCCCCTCGCTTCTTCCACCCCCTTCAAGCTAATCTTTATCACCTTGACGTCGTTGTGGGCCCTGATTTCGTACGGAACTTTCCCTTTCATCTCTCCCTCAAGCCACACCTCGTCGCCAAACCAGTCCCCTACCCCCAGGAGCCCGAGGCAGACGTACTTCATGTCGTGCACTTGCTTTACTTCTCCCTCCTCGACTACGCTAACGTCTTGGTTGGTAACCCAGCACTCGACTTTGCCCCCGATGATCACGACGAGGAGTTTGTCGTCCTCCGTCTCATACTCGATGATGCTTCCAGCTTTGATGTCCTCCACCTGGCAGCAGCTGTTCATCCTGTAAACGAGCTGCGGAGGAAAGTCCTTGAGGACGGGGTTGAAGGCGAAGAAGGTGAGGACATCGAGTCTGCGACGTTTGTTTAGTGTAGGGAATAGAGGGTAAGGATTAGGAGGGAAAGACGAGAAATCTTGAGCAGGATCGCACCAGCTCACTAGCCAAACCCTTTCCGCTCGCTCATCATTCGCTTATCTCACCTGTCAACCAAACTAATGTCGTTGCTCCCTACGATCTGACTTGCCAACCTCTCGCACGCCTGCCTCCTCCTCCTTCCCTCGTAGGTCTCAAAGTGGTTGAACTTCATGACGTCAAAGTCCACGAGAATGGTGGTAGTTCTCGTGAAGCAGTAGTACCCACCGACCCCCACTCCCATGAGCTTGTCCGCGTAGCTCCCAATCATGAACCCCCCCTCGATTATTTTGTCCGCAGCCTCCACCCTTCTCTTTTTCCACCAAGTCCTGCTGGCCCTATTTTCAATGTCTGCTTCGATATTCACCTTGCTCAGCATGGTCCCTTGCCTCCCAGGAGCCCTCTTGTGTTGCTCGGGAGTGGGAGTGAAGCTGTAGCCTACCCCGCCTTCCGTCTTCCTGCCCTTCCTCACGTGCAAGCTCACGCTCCCCTTGAGTATCAAGGAGAACAAATTCTTGGTCTTCCCCAGCGCCTTCCTCGGCCCTACCTCTCTCACTACAAAGCATCCCTCGAGTCTCTCCAGCAGCGCAGCAGGTGCTTTCCTCACAACCGCGAAGCTGCAAGCGGGAAGGGTAGAGAGGGGTGAGACAGAGACGAACGAATCTTCGCCAGCTTGTCCAACATTCGCTCCTCGCCCCTTGCCCAAGCCTCTGCCATGGTCTCACCTTTCGTGTCTCATCAGCGATCCAAAATCATTCGTCACTGACAAACTTTCCAAACTACACAAATCGCCCCAACCCAAACTGTCCCTGTAGCAAGATTCCTTGAGCACGATCATCTCACTTGGCTCCGTAACCTTGAGCAATATCTCGCTAGGACTCTTGTGAACCATGAGCTCCACTCCGAAAATGTCCCCAGGCAAAAGCTTGGCAATGGTGGAGGCGTTTATCACCCTGTTTTGCGTCATAGCTGGGGAGCAGGTCGGGGAGCCGTTTGCTGACCATTTCTGGACGCCATCTTTTGATTCAACGCAAATTTTCGCCGAGCCGCTAAGCAATATGTAGGCAGCCGAGAGGCGCTCCCCAAGATCAACGAGAAGCTGCGATAGGCGGGGGGGGGGTTGACATGTGTGTTGTGAGGAAGGCGCCATCAGATCAAGCCGCACTTAAAAATTTCATCCGATCCTTTTCATGCCTCGCCACTCACCTCTCCCTCCTCAATGAAACCTAGCGTCAACCCCCTCGCAATTCTCGTCCTCGCGCTGTAAGGGATCTGCTGGAAGAATGCGTGGGGGGAGAGGACGTGGCTAATGAGGTAGTTGAGGTCCGACTTCTTTCGCTGTCCAGGGGCAAGTTTTAGGATGGATCTGCACTTCTCCGTGCTGAATGAAAGATCTTGCGAGGGGTAGACAATCTCGCGAAATGTCTTTTTGGGCATGTACAGCAGTTCGACCTCTTGTGAGACGGCGCCGATGCAGTAGTTGCACATAACATCAGCTGAACCGTCCTCGTCATTCTGCAATGAGCGAGGGGGAGGAGGAAGTTAGTTTAGTTGTAGTTTTAAGTACTTCGTTAAACTCTTTTCAAGGCTTGCTTCACTTGCCGACGCACCTTACTTATTCGGGGCTTAACGACTTGTTGGTACCCCCACCAGCCCCTCTCGTAGGGCAAACTTGTTGCATGAGGGAAAGCCTGTCCGGCATGGATAACTTGGGAGAGGTTCTTGGTGCTTAACTCCACGGAAGCCTCATCTCCCCCCCCCTCTCCCTCCTCCTCCTCATCTTCACTTTCGTCTTGATTCCCTTCACTGCCAAAATTGGCAATTTCTTCTTCCGTCAGGAAGCTCTTTTGCGTCTTCGACTTTTCACAAAAGACCCCAAGCGACCCTGAAATGGCGACGACGAACCAGTCGCAATTCTTCGGGCTTGCAATTGTGTTGCTGAAGAAGCACAGGCTGCGCCGAGAGAGTCAGAGCGATTGTGGGATTAGCAACGTCTATGCACGAAAAAAAAAAAATATCGACTTCTCTCAATGGCCCCTCCTACCCCCCTCCCTTACCTATCCCCTCTCAAAACCTTTGCGTACATGAGCTGTTTAGCTAGCATCCTCTGGAGGTCGTTGGACTGATCCCTCAGCCACGAAACGCTCCGGATGAGCTCAATTACGACAGCACACTCTTGATCATTTCTATCGAGCGGGTTGGGCAGCTTCAAGATTTCCCTCGAAACCTCAGGAGCCCAGACAATTTTCTTGCAATCCGGTGTAGTCCGAAAGAGTTGTGCGCAGATGGAGTAAGGAATTTTGGCGCAAACCGCGTCCTCAGCAACGTACACGTCCAGGGCTCCGTTGGTCATAGCGCCAGAGATGCTCATCCTGTGTTGGATAAAAGTAAACGCGATAGGAGGAATTGAGTGAGAAAACGACACTTGTCTCCTTGCACCAGCGCATGTACTTTGTCGCCCGTCGCTTCCCTTCCCTCTCCCCTTCCTCACCTCCTGGTGAATTTTTTTGCCCCCCCGTCTTCCCCCCCCTTCCCCCCCCCCCCCACCCCTGTGTCCTTCTCATCTGCTCCCTCGCCCCCGACCCCCCCTTCGTGTAGCTTGGGAATCCCACGAAACCCTAAAGTGTCTCCTGCCGAAAACTGAGCCCCCACGACACCGACCTGACACATTCCCGATAAAATGAAGTACAGCGCGTGCTTCGTTGAGGACGAAGCGTCAAGCTCGTCATAATTGAACGACATCTTCCCGCCCGAGGGTACCCTGGCGAAGGCCATCTCCCGGCAAAGCAAAGCACGAGTCACTGGATCAAACTGCCTGAAGAAGGAGAAATGTTGGAGGTGCATCATGATGGAGAAGATCGTCTGAGAGTCGTGGGGCTGAGCGCAGCTCTTGTGGGAACATAGGAACGAAGGATCCAGGGGAGAGAGGAGTGACCTTGGAGGGGGGCGAACATAAGGGGCGCAGAAGGTTAGTTACACAAGTTCAACAACACTACTAACACACCTATCGTACTCACGTAATGACGTCAGGAAGAGGCTTCCCCACCCTTGCTTCCCCAGCTTCCTCATCATCATCAGAACCAGCACTTTCGGAGTCGTTTTCGTACTCATAGTCACCTCCATCGCCTCTTTCAGGATCGTACATCCTGATTATATCAGACTCCCGTGGCGGAGAGTGGTGGGATTCAGGGCTCCCAGATCGATGGGAGTTGGTGGGGAGGTGCTCTGAGGGTGACAAGGGAGGAGAGTGGGACCCACGATAAGGGGATCCAACAGACTGGGCTGCCTGGGCATACGCCTCCTCTTGCCCACTAAGCGACCCTCGTCTCTTTCCACTCATCAGAGAGAGGTAATAAATAGAACCGATCTTTGGGGCTGGACTTGAGACTTGAGGAGTCCAGCAGTTTCTTGGTTGCACACTTGGTCTGATCTATCTGTTGATTCGGCCCGTAAAAATACTCGGATCAACCGACACGTTGATAGGCCCAGTAAATGACAAAAAGATTCGTGAGTTATCGTCCTGTATGCGTGGATATTTAATGTCTTTTGCCAGCATATAATGTCCACCCGTCGCCTCATACCGGTTTAAATGATCTACTAGCTTTGTAGACTGAAAGGACACCCCCCTGCAACAATCTTTTTCTCACGAAGAGCCATAAATGCTCATTTGTTCTCCCAAAAAGATTGTCTTTTCTTTGATTCTCTCCTTCTCACAACCATTCCGCATACTCAACTCACATTGGGTTCTTAGTCTGTTAACGAATTCAAACCATTATTTCTCTTCTTTTAACCCCTCCGAAATAACACGACGACGACGTTATCTTGATTGCGACCACTTCTCAATCCTCTTTCTCCCTTAAAGCAACCTTTTGGATTTATAGTGCAGTCCCCGGAGTCGAGCTGGTCAGAGAATCTTTGCACCAACGCACTCTTGACGCTTTCCACTCCCACTACTTAGTATAAAATGGATTTTCCAACCACTGATCCACCTCACACACCTCACACACTTGAGGAAATCAAATTGGAGATAAATAACTTTCAGGAGGAGTTCGAAGGGGACTGGAGTAAAGTCAGGGAGAGGGTAGACAAGATTGGGAGGACGAATGAGAAGGCAAGCGTGGTAACTGCCCATGTGCATCTAGTTGTGAATGACCCTGCGGTGAAGGAGCTGAAGGGTCACGCTTTTTTTAGCTGCGCAAATCTGGCGAGACTCGATCTCCCCTACGTTGAGGAGGTGGGCGGGTTCGCTACCGCCAGCTCGTACGCTCTCAGGCATGTCACGGTCCGTTCCGACGTTAAGGTTGCCCCCAATGCCTTTGCATACTGCCTCTCCCTCGAGGTCCTGGCCGATGCATGCGACTTTGTCACCAGGGGAAAGAAAACAAACTCTGGGAGGAACAACGCAACGACAGGGATCACCCAGTACTTGCACTGGCGCAAGCAGATGGACGAGAACAAACAAAACTACTACACGTTGATCACCATGCTCAAGCTCTGCAACTCAGTGAAGAAGAACAGCCTCCTGGGGTGGCTTGGACTTGACCTGCCGATGAGGGCGACGTCGGAGGACTCCGTCATGAAGTTTTTGATCGCCGCGGGGGACGACATCGCTGGGCAAGTACTTTCATTCAAGTACGGGGAGAAGAGGGGCAAGGGGGATCTTCGGACTGCCAACAGACAGGAGCTCCTCAAGGTCGGCCTGGAGAGAAGCATCATTCGAATGGAAAACAACGGATGGGGCAACAAGCAGTACTGGGGAGTCGCCGTCGACGAAAAGGGCACGGTGGTGGAGCTGGCGAAGGCAATTTCCGGCGGATTGGTGACTTTGACAAACGCTAGTTGGATCTGGGGTTTAACAATCCGCATGAACGGCAGCGTGGTTGACAAGGAGGGATACTACGGAGAAAAGGGACATGTTGTCGGCAGAGTTAATCGACAGACTGATTTGATTGAATTGATTGAGCCGATGGGATGAATTTATGATAACAAAGCAAAGTTGATGATACAACAACAGTGATCTTATCCTGATCGCCTCTTAAGTTTTTCTTTTCGCCGTGCCTTCCTCTGTTCCTCAGTCTCTTCTTCGCTTTCTTCTTCCACTTCTTCCTCCTCCGCCTCGTCGTCTTCTTCTTCTTCTTCTTCTTCTTCTTCTTCTTCCTCATCTTCCTCTTCCTCGTCCTCGTCCTCACTCTCGTCCTCCGCACTCTCGTCCTCCTCACTACTACTACTCTCATCTCTATCCAACCCCTTGGTCGTGCTATGCTTGATGAGCCGCATCTTTTCAATTGAGTTTAACCCTGTAATCACCTTCTTTGCCCTAGCTTGGACTCCAGACTCCAGCATGTTGTCTGAATCGGCGCTGCTGATACTATCATCATCGCCTCCCCCCTGCGTGTCTATCTTGACGAGTTCAAGCTTTTGGCTGGCACTCATACTGATTCCGTCCGCTTGTGCGTCAGCTTGAGCGTTTAGTAACCCCAACAGCATAGACACCCCACCCTCCCCCTCCCCCTCCCCCTCCTCCTCCTCCTCGCTGCTGACGATCTCTTCGCTCTCGTACCCAGGCTTGACCCAAGCGTCCTCCCTCGGCACTGCCTTCTCACCAGTCTCTAGCTCCCTCGCCAGCTGCGCAATGTAGTCCTCCAAGCCCTCGAGGTTCTCCGTTCTCGCGGGCGGGGGCCTGAGAAGCCCCTCCACGAGTTCCCTCTTGCCATTCTCCGTGACCTTAGCGCAGCTCCAGACGGACTGCATTGACCTGCTTAGCTTCTTGAGTACGTCTTCGGATGCGTTTGCCGGGAAGGTCAGCCAGCACTCGCGGCACAGGTCGTAGTCAAAGAGGGAGTCTGAGAAGTACCTCGTGCTTCCCGGGGCATTGGAGAGCATGCGCTTGTCGCAAATGTCACAGTTGAAAGCATCGTCCTCATAGCTTTCATCGTCCGTGATGTACACTTCCTCTTCTTCGTCCATCTCGTCAGCATCGCTGTTGACGCTGCTGTCCGCGTCCCCGTAAATATTGTGCTCGCTGCTCACGTCGCTCAGCTCGCTGCTCACGTCGCTCACCCCCTCTTCCTTCTCCACAGCATCGTTCAGAACATTCTCAAGGAGCCCCATCCCGTCCCTTTCCGCCTCTTTCCTTCTCTGTCGCTCCTTCATCCTCTTCCTCTCCTTCCTCTTCTGCACGGCGTCCATGAGCGCGTACTTCTTGGCATCAGATTCCTCCTTCTTGAGGTCAATGTCAGGGGGGAGGACAAGCAGCATGTTCCCGTCCTTGTTCACCCTGTAGTGCTCCCTCCACGAGACGATCTGGAGGCGGGCGCAGACGTGCTGGAAGATGCCCTCGCGCATATCGTCTCCCATTATGGCAAATGTCAAGCCAGAGTGGTGGTCCTCCTTCGCGAAGCACCTGGTGTAGTTCTCGAGCAGCTCGGGGCCCAGGTCTGCCTGGAGCCACTCCCGAGTCTTGGGATCCCTGAGCCGGACAAAGTACCCCCCGTCGTCATTTTGCTTCACCACAGCGGCCGAGTGGGACTTTTTCTTCGTGTCGATTTGGTACCCAAAGAGCTTCGCCTCGCCCTGCCAGCCGTACAGCCTGATCGGGTTGAGCTCAAGCTCCCTCAGCCTCTTCTCCTCCTCGAGCTGCTCGTCAGTCTTGAACCAGATCGACTTTTGCGTGCGGTCACCCGTGCCGCATTTGTTCACGTTACGGATGGCTTGATCTTTCAAGGCTTTTAATCCGCGCTTAAGTGCTGGATCCGTGGGGCTCCCTCCCCCCTTCTCCACCGCCGCGGCCATGGCAGCGTAGCGAAGGGTAGCGGCCATCTTTGACTCCGCCTCGTCGACCCTCTCAGCGACGTGAGGGATCTCGACGGCCTCGTCCTCAAGCGGAACGAATTCCTCCCCGATCTCCTTCCAGTCCTCCTTCCTCTTGGTAACGAGGGTCAAGGACTTCGAGTCGTTGCGGGAGGAAAACACAAAGTCAAGTAGGAATGACATCGTCGACTTCGACTCCGAATTCACGATAAGCAAGTTAGGGCTCATGAAGGGGGGGGGGGCAATCTCTTTGTAGGGTATGTCGACGCTTTCGAGAAGCTTCCCGTTGTAGTCTCTGGAGTTCATCTCGACCGATTTACCGGTGTCGAAGGCCGACACGAAGATCTTGCCAACGCGGATCTTGTCGGTAACCGTTCTCCAGAATTGTAGCTTCTTGGGCGTGAGCATAAGGTCGTTTGAGGAGGGCGACATGGTAATCTCTCTGAGGATTCGAATTCCTAGGTTGATTCTAGTTGGCACCGGGAGCCACTTCAGGCAACGATGCGGAGTGTTGGCCCAGTGGGACGCATCAGCGGTGAATTTCAGGCCGTTGTCTCCTGTCACCACGAAGACTTTCCCCTTGTCCACTATCTCCAAGTTGTGAACGTTGCCGTCAACACTAAGTTTGTGACAAGACACACAGGGGGCGAGATTGGTCTGGAGCTGCATTTGCTTCAGAACTTTGGTCTCCTTGGTTCCCTCTATCCCCGAGATCAAGGTAGGCGTCGCCTCGGTTTCAACCTTGACCACGTCGACAGTCTCCCAGTACATCCCCGAGCAGATGCGCTCACACAGGAAGACGCGGCACTCCCACGACATCCACTGGAGCGGCCCATAGCCCAGCTTGTACCAGTTGTCGACTGACAGCTCAATGTTATGCATCTTTTGCTTGGCTGGGTGGTACACTTGGAACTTCAGTATTCCATCCTTCTCAATGGACGCCCTTGCGTGAAGGAAGTTTTCCCGCCTCTCCTTGACTCCAACATCCGACCCCCTCTGGATGTTGAGCTCGCTAACTTGGTACTTGGACGTGGCAGGGAAGACATCCTTGCATTCCCAGAACTCTCCGAACTGCAGGTGATACGGCGGTGGCTTCCTGGCGTTGGGCAGGTCCTTCATCCATATGTTCCTCTCCTTTCGCTTGCAGTTCGTCATGCTCCACCCCTCTTCGAGGCACTCCTCGAAGTAGTCGTGGTGCTGGGGGAACTTCACCGTCCGTTTCAGTTTGAGCACTGGAACTCCCTCCAAGCCAATGAGAGAGTCGAGAAGGGTCTGACAGAGCTCCTCCTTCTCTTTCCGGGTTTGCCAGTGGAGGTTAGAGTGCCCCAAGTAACCGAAATCGTTGGGAGTAACAACGATCAGGTGGCGCTGGAGCTCCTTCTTCTGCCCCTCCCCTCGCTCTTTACCCTTCAAAGTTGGAGACAGAGTCGAGACGACCATGAGCATTGTCTTTAACGTGTCCCTAAAGGCAACAGAAATGTCAATGCCCTCCATCTCCTTCGTTAGCTTTGTCACGAAAGCCCCGTCACTCTCTTTGGGCTCCTCTTCGTGGCTCTGATCAAGTTTTCGACGCCGCGAAACCTGCGTAGAATAAGGCAACAGTGTCAAGGTACCGTCGGTAACGAAGAAGAAGCGCGAAAGCTTTTCGCAGAGAACCTGCGATGAGGAAGGGTTGCGTTAGTGCTCGGAGTTGTAAAACAAACAGCGAAACTGATACATTGCCCTGGCCTCCTCCGCCCAGCCCATTCTCTCACCTGCTTCTCCTCCGTCTCTAGGTCGCCAAAATACACCCCGTCGTCGAGCACAACATCAGTCAAGGATGAAACAACGTCCCAAGAAGCGTCGCACTCCATCCTTTTCTTCGTCCTTGGGTCGTACACCCTAATGACGAGGGACGTCGTTTTGTCGAGGGCGCTAGCAAGGCACCTCTCCCCACTGATGGTCATGACCCTCTTCCACACGACGGTGGGGCGCCTCTCGTGCAGGGCAGAGTCGACCTGGCGAACGGCCTCTTCCCTCGCCTCGAGTATCCTGTTCGCCCTCTCTTCGTACTCGTCCTCGCCGATGAGCGCTATGTGAATGTTTGCCACCCGGACCACCTCAGTGCAAACAAGACCAATAACCTCAACCTCCGCTATATCATGCTCAGGAATCCCACCTTTCACCAACCCGACGGGGAGTTGTCCCGTCTGAAGGAAAAATTCCGCCTCAAATACATCGAAGACGTATATTTTAACATAGTCGAACTGCTTGGGGAAATATCCCATGACTGTAGATCCGGGTTCCTTCAAGGAGTTGAATTGTTCTCTGAGTCTCGGGTCATTTCGAGCGAGTTTTTGATCGAATTGTTGTCCGTGGCCTCTCATCCTAAGCGTGAGGATGTCTTCAACCTCGTCGTGTTCTACGAAGTGGGGGATGGAGTGGGGGTATCCAGGGGGGGGGGGGGCGAATGAGTTTATAAATTAGCGTTTCGGGAGAAATCGATTGTTATGCAGGAGACGCACTCTCACCTATAACCTTTGCGGGATACCAGGCGTTGATTCTGTAAACGAGACCAATCTCCGGGACGTCCTTTGCATTCATCCTCTTGGTCCTGAAGCTCATGCTCGTCTTGTGCGTCATGCTCCTCAGCTTGGCCTCCTTCGTCGTTTGAGCGCGAGCTCTGTTCGGGGACGAATCCTTTTTCTCCTCCTCGTTACCGAATCTCGCCAGGGCTCCCCGGTTGTTTATTTTCAGGAGAAGGTTCCCTTCATCCCTCTCCCCCCCTTCAGCTCCCCAGAGGACGCTCGGCTTCTCCCCTTCAGCGACCTCGACCTTATCCTCGTCCAAGAGTATTCTCGTCAGGAGTTCCGCCGTGGCCCTCCTCGCGCTAGCAGTTGTCTCCCACTCCAATGCCCTGCTTCCTTTAGTGCTCTGTTTCCTCAGGACAACGTGCTTTGAACCGTCAAGGATCCTATACCCGAAACTCTTCATGCTCACAGGCAGCGTGACAGGGTCACCGACCTTATTAACGAACCTACTGGACACAGCTAGGGCTTCTATCGAAGAGTCGAGCAAGATGGAGGAAAGCAATCTGTTCTTCGGTCGGCTCGACTTGCCGTCAGTCAGGGACGTGAACGTGCTTGTAGGCAGCTTTGAGCCCATAGGATACAAAATCGGCGCCGACGGGCGCGGACTCAGCGACATGAAGGCCCAACCAAATGGAAAGGTCCAAAGCAGACCTTGGACCCAACAGCCAGGGACAAAGTCTGTTTCCTATTTTGTAGCACAAACGAGCACATCATGGTCGTACCTCTATTCATTCCCGTCGATCCGCCCCCCTTTCAGTCAACGAATATGTCGTCGACCGTCCACGGGGGCAGACAGTTCCTCCTTGGGGGTTATCAGGGTGGGGACGAGGAGTCCACAATAGCTGGAAGTTGTGTTTACCTAACCTCCGGAGCGTTCGAGGACATCGAACAGTCTGGGGATACTCCTTCTAACCGCATTGGCACAGCCGTCGCCGCTGTTGGAGACTCAATGTTTCTGTATGGGGGCGAAGGGCTGGATATGGAGACATTGGGGGATTTGTATGAAGGGCAGATCAAGGGAAACACCATAGAGTGGGTCAGGAGGGAGATCGAAGACGCCATTGAGGAAGCTGCCGTGAAGCCGAAGAGCGTTGAGGGCGGGGAGGGGGGAGATGCTGCTGCTGCACCCACCCCTGTTGTGAGGAAGGGTAAACCATTTTGGCCGGCAGCAGGAAGGAAGTTCGCCACCGCGTGCGCCGCAGTCTGCAAGGGGGGCGTAGAGAAGCTCTTCGTCTGCGGCGGAGGCGGCAGTGACACTGCTTTGAAGAGTCATTGTCTCCTGTTTGATCCCACCACCAAGAAGTGGGCCGACGCCAAGTGCACCGGAAAGAGCCCATTCCCGCTCATCAAACACACCCTAGTCGTTGTCAACAACTGCGGAGTGGTCTTCGGGGGCCGAAATCCCACCACCGGTGAGCTTAATGGTGGGGTCTCTGTCATTGACTTCAGTACCATGAGCTGGTCTTCCCCCAAGATCGGGGGCGGGGTGGCGCCGGAGGCTAGGTTCTCGCACTCCGCGGCAGTCATGAACAACCCATTCCCTGTCTTGCTCCCTAACTTCTCTGTCGCGTCTGTGAAGTCCACTGCCTCGTCTGCCGCCGAGGGGGGGGGAGAGGGGGGGGAGGAGGGCGCCCCTCCTGTCTCGAAGAAGCAGGCGTCGGGCCCGAAGGGGATATGGGGTGAGGGGGAGGGAGAGGCTGAGAAATGCGTCTTGATCTTCGGGGGCGTCAACGAGGAGGGTGACTGCTGCAGCGACACTTACGTGCTCGACAGGGCCGGAAACTTTCAAGTCTTGACAACGGAGACCGTACCAGAGGCGAGATTTGGGGGCAACATTATGACCACCGAGGCCGGGACAGAGTGCGTGGTCTTCGGCGGCTGTGATTCGGGGTTGAGGTTGGGGACCAGCTACAAGCTTGACCTCTTCAACCCTGATCCTGCTCCCGATCCTGTTGATCTCTCCACCCCCAGGGAGCCGGGGTACGAGGAGGTCGAGATGGACGGAGGTGTTTACAAGGGCATCGTGAGCGAGGGGGTGAGGGAGGGGAAGGGGACGATGATTTGGGGCGCTGGGGAGAAGGTCTACGAGGGAGACTGGGTGGATAACAAGATGGAAGGCGTTGGAGTTTACACCGACAAGGAGGGCATGTACACGGGCCAATTCGTTGGCGGGGTCAAGGACGGGGAGGGGGACTGGGAGAAGGCGGAGGGGGCGGAGGGGGGAGACTTTGACATGAAGTACTACTCTGGGAGCTGGGAGGGAGGAGTCTGTGAGGGGGACGGGCGTGCAACCTCTGTGGACGGGTATGTTTACGAGGGGAGCTTTAGCAAGGGCCGGCCCCACGGGAGGGGGGTGCTGCTCTATCCCGAGGGGGGGGAGTGCAAGGGGGTCTTCAGGGACGGGAACATGGTCAGCGGCGTTGAGGTTTTGAACGGAGTCGAGTACACGGGGCCGTTCAAGGCCGGGGTCAGGAGGGTTAAGGAAGGCAAGGGCGTCATCGTGTATGTTGATGGGAGCACTTACGAGGGAGGATTCAGGAACGGGAGGAGGAACGGGTTTGGAATGTTGACGGACGGAGTCACTGGGACTGTCTTCAACGGGAAGTGGGTGGGAGATAAGAAGAACGGGAGGGGGGAGGAAGTCACAGCCACGGGGAGCAAGCACCTCGGACAGTGGGTGGATGGGGTGAAGGAAGGGGAAGGGGTCTGGACGTCGGCAGACGGGTTGGAGAGGAAGGAAGGGGTATGGAAGGGTGGGGAGTGGACTGGGGGGGAGGGGGGAGAGGGGGAGGTGGAGGAGAAGAAGGAATAAGTTTCGGGAGAGTTTTTTATCAAAATAATAAATTAGGGTTATATGAAAAGGTCCCTAGGAATTCCTAGTTTCGCCTTGACACCAGAGCCAAAATTAGGTGCGCTCAAGATGCTCAAGTATTTGTTCATTACGTGCCTGATGGGCATTTCAGTGTCGGGTTGGACAATTTCAGGACCTCAAAAGGTACGTGAGGGGCATTGAGCGAAGTATTTGAGCATGTAGATGTCAAAACTTAGTTTGGCTGAGGAAAGCACCGACGTCGCATGTGATATTTCAACGAGGGAGCGATGAACCGACAAACTAATGACAGATCGCTAACATTATGAACAATACAATGATACAGGCACCACTAGCACGATCAACAACACATCTATCAATGTTCTCAGGAGCTGCAGCAGGAGGACAGGCAGACGAGGAGGCAGAGGCCCAGGCCAAGGCCATGGGTATGAGCCTGAAGGAGTACCAGCTAGCGATGAGGATGAGAGAGAACCTCGCCGCGAACCTCAACGCTCACCGCTCTACCGGAACGTCCGGCCCAGTCTCCATCGTGTATGATGGGAATGTCAAGCCTCAGGGCTGCACGATATCGAGCGTGGACGGGGGGAAGGAACAGCTGGAGAAGGACGTCATGAAGGCTTGGGAGCAGGCAATCGAGGGGGCACAGAAGGCGGCGCAGGAGAACTTTCAAAAGATGCAGAGGGATGTGGCAAATGAAATGAAGGGAATGTGAGAACTTATTAACAGGAGTTTTAGGGATGTAGGAGAGAGGATGTAATTGAGTGCTCAAATTTATCCTTTATTTCAAAAATAGGGTAGCCACTTCGCAATATCGTGCAAGCAAGCAAGTTTTACCGTTACAATCCCCACTTCCATCCCCAGCCCCTCCCCCAACCCATTACATTTTTCGTATCGAGAGGAATCCCTGCGCTCTTGTGGTTGAGTCGAACCTAACGCTGATGGTGGCATTTGGTGGTAGGGCGACAATTTCGTTAATTGCGACGCTCGTAATGTCCCCCGCCGAGTGCCTGTGGCGTTTTTTGATGTGTTCTAATCCAGTGTTCTCCTTCGCTAACACCCCCCCCGCCCCCCCACCCCCCCCACCCCCCACGTCTGTGGGCTCCATCGTGACGATGGGTTCCCCGTTCATGCATAGGTCGACCCCCGCTGGATTCTGGGTGAAGACTCCAACCTTGATCTCGTACAGGCCCGGCGCGGTGCAGGTGACGATGTCGCTGTCCGTCTTCCAGAGGAGGCTCTGGGGCGCGGCGTTATTTACCTGGACCTCCCAGGGAATCGCCCCCCCCCGCAGCAACTTCCCACTCCTCCACAACCACCGTCCACTGGAGTGGGCCTCTGCGAACTTCCTAGTCAGGGTCTCGAGGTTCGAGGATACCTGCATGGACGCCTCTCCATCCGCTTTCTCCTCCATGGTCTTCTCCACCTCGAAGATTCCAGCCTTCAGCCCGTCGACCTCGTTTCTCACCATCTGAACCATTTCTTCCCTACCCGCCTTGTCGGAGATCTCCCTCCTTAGGTTGACGCTCAGGTCCGAAACGGCGCCCCTCCAGTCCGCGCCCGTCGCGCACGCTAACTTGAGCCCTTCGACCTCGTCCATATCTACCTTCCTCTTGATCTTGTCTGCCATCCTTCCAACTTCTACCCTAAGCTCCTGCCTAAGATCCGTCAAATCTCTCACGACTGAGGAGATTTGGGTCTGGTTGCGGTTTAGCAGGTCCCTGGTTTCCGTCAGATCTGCCTTCGTAGAGAGGGCCGACGAGATCTCCACGGCGTCGGCCTTGAGCCTGATGCTGTTCAAGGTCGTCTCCTTGTCCGCCTTGCTCGACAGGGCTCTCGTTACGTCCTCCTTGTAAGCTTTTTTATTTATGACAGACACGATCTCGCTGTTGGAGGATTCAACAGTCACCTCGAGGTTGTCCAGCCTGCGGCGAGTGAAGTTGTTAGTCGTTGGCAAAGCTCCTCTCTCCGCCTCTCTCCTCTCTCCTCCCCTCTCACCTCTCCCTCACCCCAGCCAGGGCATCCCAGGTCGTCTCCTTTGTGCTGCCCATGCTTTCCGAGAACGTGTCCATTAGCTGGGCTCGGACTGACCCGAGGTTCCCTTCAATTTGCCGCAATAACCCTTCCCTGCAATTATCGATTGCGACGGTCAGGTGCGCATGAGAGACCCTCCCCCCGTCCCCGTTGAGGGCCCTTCTGACGGCGTCATTTACCGTGTTGGAAAGTTGCTCTTGGTCAACCAGCCCAGGAGGCACCGGCGGGAGAGAAGCGACGTGTCGCCGAAGCTGTGGAAAAGGGTTAGAAGGGAGACGGGAGCGCGGGCGCCATGTATGATATGAAGTGTAAGGTCGTGGCTTAGCTCTCTAATCCCACTCACCTCGCCGACCTCCATGTGAAGGGAATTAACGGAACCCGCCACAGGCTCAACGCGGGTCATTACGAGCTGCTCGATTTCACTGCGACGAGTGGTAACGGGTGAGAACAGATGTACGCAAAGCAGAACCTTTTCCTCCTCGTTTCGCTCGCCGCGGCCGCGCTCCTCACCTCCTGTCGGGGCGACTGATGGCAACCTCGTCCATGATGCTGTTCCTGTCCTTAAGTGAGATGCTCCCCCCGCCGCGACTTTGGCCCAATCCCCCATGATTCTCCTTTTCCGCAAAAGCCACGTTACTGAATACTGCTTCCTCCATGCCGAAGTCCTCCATGGAGTGCTTCCTGTTGTGCTGGTGCTTGTGGATATTAAGCGTTTCCTTGTGAGCCTTAACGGCCTCAAGAGCGTCCACAACCTCATCCCTAAGATCTTCCACCTCTTCCAGGGTGGCGGTGTTCGAGAAGGCATCCCGGATCTTGTCAAAGTGAAGCTCGAGGTTGTGCAGGCGACTGTCAGTCTCAGACAAGCCCCCAGTAAGGGCCACCTCTAACCGCGACATATCCCCCGAAAGATCCCGCTCGGGAGAATAGGCCTGGGGCAGTGGGGCGGGTGGCAAGTGTCGGGGATTGCTCGAAACTTGCTGCTGAAGGGACTCCAACCGCATCTCCATCTCAGCAATCCGAGAGACATCGATGGAAGTGTCGAGATTGGACTTGCTCGGATCTTCCCTCCCTACTTTCTCAGCTAAATCAACGATAGACTTTGGAAGGTGGTGCTTAACGTCGTTAGTTAGGTGCTCTATTGTGTTTGTCAGGGTGGCAAGGGTCAGGGGAGGGGGGCTAGAGATGGAGTTTGGAGAGTAACCTGAGCCCAGGAAATGATTCACGGCCTGCACCTGGGCGGTCTAGAAAAGCGATTGGGGAGGAGAAAGGATTAGAATAAAATAACGACTTCTTTACCAAAAAAAGGGACTCACTTGTGCCGTTACCATTGCAGTCAGCTCCTCAATTAATCCCTGTTGTTTTACGTTTGTAGCACGCAACTCAGAGATCTCCGCGGAATGCGATGACAACGCGTTGGATACCACGTCCTGAACGTTCTGCATCTGCTTTTTAAATGGAAGCCAATGCAAAGGTTATGATTTGGATTCGAAATTTATTTGAGGAAACTTCCTGGCTCCTGGTGGATGAGAAAAATGAGATGGATGAGGAAAAGCATGTACCTCATGTGGCAATCATAGGGGGAGGATTGTGTGGATTCTCAGGAATACAGAAGATTACTGAACGTGGCGCAAAAGTGACTATATTCGAGGCTTCCCCAAGCATCGGGGAGGCAAGTCCTTTTGGCAGCTATTTTGGCAGCAAATTGGGTGCACAGGCTATGTCCTTTAACAGCGCGGAGGATCGAGTCAACCGAGTTCTTAACAGGCTCTTACGAGATTACCCGGATATGCTCGTCCATCTCGATGATGGCTTGCTCAGTGCTGGAATATTATCGAGAACCCTTGAACGACCACAGGGATGGAATCGCTCAACTGGACAGTGGGAGCACTACGCCCTGAGCCAGGGGACGACTTTCGAAAGCTTTTTAAGGGCAGTTGGCGGGGCCGAATCTTACGACGTTCGAGAGGGGTGCAAGGTCGAGGCGATTGAGCAAGGGGAAAAGGGAGGCTGGAAGCTCAACGTAGAAAACGGTGAAGTAAGGGGCGAATTCGACGCCGTTCTTATTGCCATTCCCGCGAGAAATGCCGAGAAGTTACTTGCCGTGAACTCCAGCAGAATATGGGATGAACACGTCCAAGACGTTCTTCTTTCTTGTGCAAACGCGTATGTTGAGAGGCGCACAGTTTTAGTAAGCTTCTCTACTTCGAGCGTAGCGTGCAAAGTTCTTCTCGAAAAGTTCCGCGCTGTCTTCTGTGACTCGGAAGGAAGCCACGACGGCCATAAGATTGGGCAACAACTTGGGATGGCTAGAGAGCTGGACGTTTCAAGCGCAAAGGGAAGCGTCGCGCTCCTTTCCTTGAGCACGGTGGGGGACGAGGTAGTTGAAGTCATAGCGCGCGGGAGGAAAGGTGTGGAGAAAATGGACCTTGAGGCGATTGTAAAATTCTTTGAGGATTGGTTGGGTGTCACGAGGGAGGAGGCTGCGAGGATTCAAGTCGTGACCGAGAGGCATTACCTGCAGGCAAGGCCGGAGGTTGAGTACCCGAACAGACCGCTCGAGCCTCTGAGAGAGCGGGGCTGCGTGATTTGCAAGGCGGACGAAGAGGACGAGAACGCGGGAAGTGTCGTCGCAGCGGGGGACTACGCTGTGGGGCTGGGCACAGTCTCATCTGCCATTAGCTCGGGTCTCAGGGCTGCAGACATCATCAATCAAAGCCTCGAGCGAAAGAGAATTGAGCGATAAAAGTCGTTCTTGTTGTTGTTGCAAATAAAATTCGTTCTTTGTTCTCTTTCGTGTTTGTGTCTTGTTCGTCCTGCGCCCTACTTCATCAATTGCCTCGCGGGGACCGTGGACAGCGCTTCACCGATACAAGCTGAGCGCTTCCAGTCCCTGTGAGCGTCCTGCTCTTGGCAGCCCACTTCAGTGTGCAGGAACACTGGATTCATGACCCTGAGGTCAATGCTGCCATCCTCGTCGTGCGCGAGTTGTTTCGCGAAGGCGCCCGAGATGTGGTCACAGAGGTGGGCAAGCATGTTAATACTCGGACCAACCTTAGTGAAAAGGGACGGGTTCGTGGTAAGATCCAAGGCCATCTGCCTGCGTGATCCCTGGCCAGCCTTTTTCGTATTACTGGGTCCACCGATCAGCGTTGAGTCTTCGTTGTTGAAGATAATCTGCCACGCCTTGGTGGTCGACCTTTGCTTCCCGTCCTTGAAAGGGGGCCCGACCTTGGCGAGGTCCTCGTAGGTCAAATAACTAGTCTGCAAGTCATAGACAACGAACCCATCCTTCTCCAGATCCCCATAAACGGGACCCTGCGTTTTGTCCTCCCTGTCATCTGGAACGTCTACGATCGGCGCCACAAAGTCCCTGGGGCATATAGGGCAGTCTGGTCCACACTCCTGGATGTGAACGTCTCCTTTGACCCCCTCCTCTCGCGAGATGACCCGTCTCCTCTTGCGCTCGCTGTTGATCCGCTTCTGGGGCGCTTCCGCGTAAAAGTGCATCCTCATCCCTCCGTACATCTCCTCGCAGGAATCGCAAAACTTGCTCCTGCAGTTGAGAGGGCGAGTGTCGTTGGAGAAAACCTCAGTGCACCTTACGCAAGTCTCGGCTTCGGTCTCTGCGCCCTCCCCCTTCCCTCCTCCCTCCTCCTTGACGCTGGTGGCGTTGATTTTGGCGTTGGGGTCGGCGTTGGCGTTGATGGTAGTTTTGGTGTCAGCGGCAGGTCCCCCCTCCTCCTCTTGTGTCTCCCACTCCTCGAATAGGCGCTCCCTTCCGCAGCCGCAGTGGATAAGGCCAGCCTTGAAGAAGCAGACCTGTTGGTGCTTCCCCCTACCGAAGCGGAGGTAGATCTTATCCTTCCGGTGCGCGGTATCGCAGACACTGGAGTCCACGGGAACGGTCTTATGAGTGCCCTTGTAGAGGGCAATCATGGCAGGGGAGACTGCGGGAGGAGCGAAGCGACGACCGAGTTAGTGGATGTCGTGATGCGCATCGGTGTGTTAGCTCGTCGCTCCGCTCCTTGTCGCCCTGCTCCTCCACGCTTTCCCACTCTCACCTAGCGTCACTAACGCGCCGTAGCTGTGGAGCGTCGTCGGCCTAACTTCCCCGACTGGAGGGGAGATCGAAGGGGTGAGGTGGTACCTTGACTCGACGGGAGTTTGCAGCGAAGGGGTAGCAGGAGCACCGATAGGCAGGGGAGGAGAGGCTAAGCATTCGCCGGGGTTGGAAGAAAGCGTCCCACCAGGGTTGAGGGAGTGGTAGGCGTAGTGGCCTTGCTGGCTGCCGCGTCCGTGGCTGCTGAAGGCGCCGAACCCCTCCTCGTCGTCTTCATCTGACTCAATCGTGACGCGTAGCTCCGAACGAGGCTTTTCGTGGACGTGCAGGGTCTCCTTGTACTGCCTCGCGCGGGCGAGGGAAGTGTAGAGGTGAGTCGGCTCCAAGCGGTGGGAAACCTTGTAATGGCCATCGTGGGAGCGGAGAATTCGCCAGTCAGGGCGTGGGAACTCGGCGGCAATCTTGTAAAAGCGCCTCTCGTCAAGGGGCTGGAAGAAACCACCCTCCTCGTCGTTCCCGTCAGAAAGAATGTAGGGGACATCGGGGCTGTGCATCCTTTTGCTGTAGCTCTGAACCTGACTCAACAGTACGTCTTTCTTGCTCTTGCTCTTGCTCTTGCTTGTGTGGGTCGTCTGGCTGAATGGGAGGCTCTTCTTTGCGTTGTTGGTGTTCCCTTTCCTTTTCTTTTTGCTGTACGTACTGTTACCTGCATTGAAACCCACACCACCTAAATTGTGGCGCGCGCTCATATTGCTGCTCATATTGATGCTCATTCCTTTGCTCTTCGGAGCCCAAGCTTTAGAGCTGCCAACTGGGCTCTTTTGCATCCCTATGAGCTGACCAGCTGCAGCATGAACGTCCTTCTCGATCTTCATGATGCGATGAAGCAGCTTAGAGGATAATTAAGGTAGTAAGGGATGAGAGGAAGGACAAGAAGGACTGGGCCGGGATACAGAAGAAGGTGATGAAAGTGATAAATTAGCGACGTTCAAGAGCTCTTGGTGTTTTTCTTGCAAGCTCTGAGAGGCTATTGAGGTGGTGAATGCCTAGATGACGAGAATAAGTGAGTTTGAGCTCACAATAAAGTGTGTGAAGACACCCTTCTTCGCAGATTTTAAGAAAAACTTTGAAGCTCAGAAGGACTCACTTAGAGGAAGATGCGGGTTCGGGTTTGGGTCATGAGACACGGGGAAAGGGCAGATGAAGTTGTTGGATCGTGTTTTGATTCTCTCGATCCCGTTCTTACTCAATGTAAGTCCAACAAGGCCTCTGCGATGCCTTCAGTCTTGTATTGACATTCTACTTTCTTCTCCACACGCGTGGGATATTAGCGTCAACATTGGGGACGAACGATACGATTTGTTTGTGGCGAATTTACCAAAATCACGAGGATTGACGTGATATAAACAGCTTCCACCTCCTCCAAAACTGACGCCCCCCTCTTCGCTCCTACAGTGGGTATAGTCGACGTTGAGCGTGGGAGATTTCACATCGTGGGACGTTTGTGGAGACGATTGTGTGATCTTATCTTCACCGCCCCCACCTAATTCTAAACCCGTAATTAAATATATGTTCATTAATTTTCATACAAAATGCTTCCCTACGCATCATCCCCTCTCATCATCCCTTCGGTATAACCTTAACCTGTTCCATATGTCGATAGCTCCCAAAGTCCCCATGTTCCTTTTCAAAACCATGCGCATGCCACGCCACAATCCCCGCCGCCCACACATGCAAGAACAGTAGGTAAAACACGAACCCCGTTCTTAGCATTGGGTTGGCCCTCATTTCTGCCCCTATTCCGACTGACCAGTTGTCTACGTTCTCAACGTACTTGAGTACCTTTGCCTTTCCTGGTGTTTTGAGTTTCATGTCCTCCCAGTCCATACCTTCCGTAAGTCCCACGACTCTACCACCCTTTCTCCTTTTCATACCCATACCCCCCCCTCCTCCCCCCCCCCGACCCCAGCCTTCGTCTTCCCTTTCCCTTTCCATATCTTTTTCCCTTAACATAATTTCCATCCCTGCGATCCTTTCCAACGCAACCCTTAACCTCCCCTCGACTTGTCTTTTATCTCTCCCAATAACCTCCACCATCCCCCTCGCTTGTTTAACCTCTTCCCTAATCCTCCTTTCATTATCCTCCCTATCCTTCCTTCCCTCCTCACCTTTCCTTTTCTCAAGATTCCTCTGTAAGACTTCTTCCCTTCTCCTCCCCTCCTCCCTTTCGGCTTCCATATCCTGAATGGTGTGGAGGAAACCAGACTCCTTTAAAGACCATGCTTTTGACATCTCACGCCGCTCAATCATACCTACCTTTATCTCACCTTCCAACGTCTTATACCTGTGGGGGGGAGTGGGGGGGGGGGGGGGGAGAGGGGGTAAGTTATATATATTATCGTCTTATTTTCACGATAACATTCCCCGCGTTTCATGTATCTATACCCAGAAAAAAGTTCTCTCCTCCCCCTCCACCCCCTTACCTTGCATTCGCGATTTCAATTTCTCCTTTAAGTTGTTGAATAACAACCTCCCCATCCCCTTTCCCTTCATCCTTCCCCCCTTCTCTTTCAATGTGTCCAATAGTTTCCTTCAAACCAACGATTTCCTCTCTCCTTTCCCTTAATTCAGCCTCGAATTCCTCCCTAAATTTCCTTTCCTTTTTCTCCACCTCTTCAACCCTACCCTCAGCTTTAACCCGACTCTGAATTTCTGAATTAACTCTCCTGGTAACCTCGTTTAATTTTCTCTCAAGTTCGTGCACCTTCCCATCCCCTTTAACTTTCTCTCCCTTCACACCCTCCATAATCGTAAGTTCATCTCTACATTTAAGTACCTCCTCCTCCAGCTCTTCAACAACCCTCGAGTGTTTGGAACGCTCGAGTTGGAGGGTTTTTGATAAGGACTTTAACTCCGATAGTAAATCTGACTCGCGTTTATCCGCTGCTGCTAGCTCTATTTTAAGGTTACGGAGAGCTGTAGAAGAGGTGGAGGAGGAAAGGGGTTCAGGTACTTTTGAATGGCTGGGGTTTGAAGTTGTGGTTAAGGGGGGGATTGGGAGGGGGTTTGATGGGGGGGTTGAAATGTCGAGGGTTGGTGTTTGGGTTGTTGTTGTGTGATCGGGAGGGTTATTGGGAAGGTCCTTTGTATTAGTTGTAAGGTCCTGATGTTGTTCTTGATGTTGTTCCTGATTTTGGTCCTGTGTGTCATTGAGGGTGTTTTGTTGTTGTATTTTGTCTGTTTTTGATTGATAATTAGTTGCATTGTTTGTATCATTGTGCGTGTGATCAGATTGTGTGTAGTTTGGTGTTACTTTAGTTGTATTTGAATCGTCAGTTGTTGAGGAAATGTAGTTTAAAGTGTTTGTCGATGGTGAGTCTGATTGTTGTTCAGGTTTAAATTTGTCTCCTTCTTTATCTTCACTATCTTCATTATCAATTCTTGTTGTATCAATAGCAATCCTATCAACACCTTCAACAACATCAGCTATACCACCATCTAATTTATCTAAAGCTGATGCAACTGAGTTTAGCCATCGTGACATTACTACTTATGGAGGTATTATGGACCACTTTCAAGGAACCTTTTGATGACAATGGGACAACAATGGGATGACAAATGTGTAAGATGATCTTATGGTGTCAGATGTTGGAATAGAAACGTGTGTCTTGCTTTTTGGTTTTTGCTTTTTTAGGTTGAAATTTGGATGAAAAAGAAGCCCCGAAGCCTTCCCATTCTGCCGCCTTTCCCTCTCTTTCTGTTTCGTTTTAGTTTTAGTTGAAAAAGGACGCCAAGCTTAGCCACGCCGCCCTTTTCCTCGTTTCTCTTTTTTCCGCTCTTCGTTTCTTCTTTTGTTCCTTTTGTTTCTCTTCACCTCGCTTTCCTTTCTTTCCCCTTTTTCAAAGCTCGGAATCGGAAAAGCCCAAACCCTTGAAACTCCTTCATTTTCAAGCTGCTAACATATATACGCACATTTAACTACATTAACACTATCATATACGCTATATATAACCACGAACTTATTTGTATATCCTAAAGGATTAGATTGAAGATATTGGCGACCCCCTGCCTTCCCTCCTTTATCCTTAAATCACTTCAAAATAAGCCAAATTAGCTCAATTCAATTCAAATTAAGGTGATATACGATAATATAAATCATATAGAAATCGTATTACAAACAATATGATATCAACAACAAGCCTACCACCAAGAGTAGAGGAGCTTCCAGGGCCTCGTCCCAAGGTGAGTTTATTAACTCCTCTTATAACCTCCTTATACCCGCCTTATACCCGCCTTACACACCCCTTATACCCCCTTACACCCCCCCCACCCCCCCTCCCCCACCCCCCCCCCCCCACACTACACCAGATGCTAGGATCAGTGACAATAACAGTCTCCTCCCTCCGCTGGTTAACCAAGTCCCCCACCCCCGTTCCCAAGGCCTACGTTACTCTCCAATGGTGGGGTGACACGACCAACGATCCCACAACATTCCAGCCCGCCGTCCACAGCCTGGGTAAAGTAGCCCACCAGGCAGGTGAAATAGAATGCACGTTCCCAATATTAACAGTGAACTTAAAAATGGGGGCGAACATGATGTCAAACTACCTCCGTGACATGTCTCACCTAACCCTCACCGTCTACTCCGTCGATCCCACAACCAGTGTATCCACCCCCTGTTCCCGTGCCTTTATCCCAGTAACTACAGCCGGTGTTTTAGACTCACGTCACCCCTGCCTTGACGGTGGTAACGTACCTGTCGCTGAGGTTAAGGCTAAGGTCGAATTCGAGTTAGGGAGGTTTGGGAACGACCCTAATTGCATGGGCGCGAGCAGGTTATTAACTAGCATGCCCGAGGCGCTTGGGAGAGACATCGATCAAGGAGGCTCCACAGAGGAGGGACATGAAGACGGTAGAGATAACCAACGTTCGAAAGGAGGAGGATTAGCGGCGAAGATTAAGGAAAGTGGGGGTACGGTCGTTACGAGCTTCCAGCTTAAGGAGGCGATAACTATAGCAGACGAGGGACAGGAGGAACTTAAGACATGGCCTGTACCTAAGGAAGAACCGAGCTATAGACCACCGGAGAGTGAAGGGGTTAAGGTTGAGAAAGGGACGATTGGGATGGGAATTGGAGGCACCAAAATCGGGATTAAAACTACCAAGGTAAGAAGGGAACGAGGGGGCGCGCGGGGGAGGATGAGAATAAAAAAAGTGGGAAATAACCACCTTTTTATTTACACCACACACACAAAACATAACACAGGTACACGTAGGACTCGCTGGGGGTGGAGGAGGTAAAGTCGGTGAGAAGAAAGCTCGTGTTAAAACCAAGGATGCCCTCCCCACCCGTTCTGAGATCTCCGCCAGGTCCAAGGAGGATAAGACATCCGAGTTAGGTAAAGGGCCGTCGAAGATCATGGTTAAAAGAGGGAACGTTAAGGAAGTAAGGAGGGTTAATAAGACAAAGGGAGAGGGAGCGAAGGATGAAGGGTTAGCTCTTGCTGAAATACTTAACCAAGGAAAGGCTCTTCAAAGGACCATGGAGAAAGCTCTAGGGGGGAGGAACGATAAGGACCAAGACGATGAGACGGGGGTAGAAATCGACAGGGAGGTTGACCTGGATGAGGTTGTAGGAAAAGGGGAAACCAGCAAATACGGCTCCTTCACCTCCTACGATTTTGACTATAAGGACGACTCAGATTACAACTATGACTACGACTACGACCAAGATACCTCAAGGTACAATACACTACCGAACCACGGGGACGACCCTGACGGAGCTACCGACGCGGTTATTGAGGCGATGCTTGAAAGCGTAGGACCGCCACCGGAGGAATTCGTTTTTCCGAGCTTGAAGGTTGAGGAGAACACAAGAGTTAGGATGCTTCAGCTTGTTCGGTTCGCCAAGTTCGTGGTTACCGAGGTGAACGTTGAAAGGGGGGGGGAGGGTGTTAAGGGTGGGACGGTTGAGTACGGGAAGGTTGTTGGGGGGAAGGGTGTTGACGGGGAGGATTGGGGGAAGATTTATATCAAGAATAAAGACAGGATTGAGGAAACTAAAATTAACAGACTCACGACGACGAGGAACAAGGAATCGAAGGCAGGGAAAGGGAGTTACTCTATACAGGGAGTCCATAAGGTGGAGCACACTAAGGTGTTCGCGGTGGCTTTCAACGACGATGATAAGGTCAGGGGTTGGCTTGAGGGTTACGTTTCTTTCAGGATTGTCGGGGAGACAGCGAAGGAGGTTAAGAGGAAGATTAAGGGGAAGGTTAAGACGGGAATCGTTAAGGGTACGGCAACTATCATGGAGGGGAAATTGAAACTTAAGGACGTTATATTGAGCACGACACTGGCCGCTAAAATTACGGTTGATATGAAAGGGATGAAAGGAGAGAAAGGGAAGGCCACGGTTAAGGTCGTACTTATCGAGGGAGGGAAACAGCAAGGGGAAGAAGAGGAGGACGCGAGGGAGGGAGTGGAGATCGAGGGAGAAATGTTGGCGCGAACACCAGAACACGAACAGGGAACGAAGGTAGTAAATGAATACGGTGATACTAACAAGAGACAACAACAGCACCACAACCCACCCGCATACTCTAGCCCTCCAATGCTTGTTTCAAACACCACAACGTTATCAAAACCCTTCCACCCAACCCTATACCTCCACACCACTGTCTGTCACTTGAGTAGGGTCGACCTTACCGTAGGTACGGACGCATTTTTCAAAGGGAACAGGGTGTTTTATAAAGGGGTTAAGGTTAAGGTTGGATGCGGTATCGCTGTTGGGATGAAGGGGGAAGAGGTGAGAAGGGGAGGGAGGGGGGGGGGGGGGGGAAACACTAGGACGACAACGAAAGGACAGAGGCAACACAACAACGAGGGCGTTTAATACACACACACTTTGGAGATTTACTAATACACACAACTCTCTCTCTCTCCCTCTCTCTCTGCAGATATTGATCGACCTCGAGGGGGGGAGACCGCGGAGCTACAGCAAGGCAGACCTAGGCTTGTCTTGGATGACTGGCCTGACAGTCGACCCGACCCTCAACGTCAGCCCCAGCTCCCAGCTGCAAGACAAGAAGGCGACGGTAGTATTGGAGGTCTGGGGAGTCCCCGAGGAGGCCGGGAAGAGGGACAACCTCGTGGGCATCGGGACCGTACAGCTGGGGGGAGCGGCGGAAAAACTTACAAAGGAGGGGTCGGCAACGAGCCCGGCACCGCTGAGCTGCCACGACGAGTGGGTCACGATCAAGAACCCATTCACGGGAAAGAAGACGGGAAAGATCTACGCGACCGTCAAGATCGGACTTAGGGAACAGATCGAGAGAGGGGGAGGGGACAACCAAGCCACGGTCATACAGAGGAACTGGAGGAAGAGGGGAGAGCAGAGGGAGGAGGTCGAGAAAGCCGCCGCCGCCGAAGTCCCAGCCGTGGAGGCCGCAGCGCACCCAGCAGACCTCTCCACAGACACGGCCAGGAGCCTACCCCTCGAAAGCGACGCCCCCCCCCCTCCCCCCCTTATAATAAAGTCCCCTCCAACTCCGCAGAGGAACAGCGCGGACTCCAAATTGCTCCAAGACCTCGACAAGAAGGTTTCAAGGCCCGCCATCTCAAAGAGCGTAGCTCTAAGCGGGCAGGAGGAGCTGCCTTTCGACAGGGGAGACTGGAAGGGTTTGAAGGAACACTACTTGAGGAAGAGCATGGAGAGGATCGACACCTTAGACGACAGGGGTACGGGATCTACGGACCCCACAGTTACCTTGGGGTCGGAGGACGACGAGGATCACCCTGAGGGGGAGGGACTCGTCAAGTACACGCTATCGCTACACCCGATGAGCACGTCGGTTATACCATTGAACGACAACGACAACGCGACGCAAACACCGTGGGGGTGCTACCTTAGGTACTCCATACCATGGTCCGACGTAGGCGGGAACGCCACCGCCGGGGCGGGGGCCGTGGATTTAGGGGAGGACGGTTGGGGGAGGGACACGTGGCTATGGTGGGACGCGGATTCGGAGCTACTTAACGGGACGAGTAGACACGAGCTTTTCATACCGAGCATAATGGGGGTGGCTGAAGCGGTGGGGAGGGAAGGGGTTGGGATCGAGATATGGGCTAAGAGGGGGGAGGGAGACGTTGAGAAGGTCGGAACGTGCAACCTGGAATATGATGACCTTAAGAGGATGGAGGGGAGGTGAGAGGTTAAGAAGGATAGAGAAAGCGGGCCGGGGGGGGGGGGGAGGGGGCATAAGCTGAGCGGAAGCGAAATCGCGAAAGGGCCTTTAGCGCACAGGGTGTTGCAGACGCACTTTATCCTAACCCAATCCGTGACCCCCGCTTCGAACCACCCGCAGGACCGGCGTCGAGAGGCGCAAGGTGATCACGTGCACCATTGAGAAAATCGGAACCGGAGGCTCGCTGGTTAAGGGTCGGGTCACGGTCGAGATCAGGGTCAGGGGCGAGCCCAAGATTGTTAGGGTCAGAAGGGAGAGGAGGGCAGGTAAGGAGGGACAGGAGAGAGGCGCACTCCAGGCAAGGCTCACGGCGCCCCCGGACATCGCACCGAAGGAAAGGAGGACGGCGAAGGACGAGGGTTTCAAAACCAACCTTAAGATAAAGCTAGGCCGAGCGACTGGGGTGAGGGAGCTCCTGACTCTTTGGGGCGGGATGAGGGACCCCAACGTCGGAGGCGTAATCGCGACCTTCAAGGTCCTCGTCGGTGGAACCGGGGAAGGGGAGGGTATGTGGGAAGCTTTCACTACCCCCGTCATTGACTTTGAGGACATCAACTCGAGGGCGCCAACAGGCGCAAAGGCGACCTTGACAGACCTAACTGTCCTGGATATGGGCATGGAGACGGAGACCCCTGTGAGGGTATCGAGGGACTGGAGGGAGTGGGTAAGGGAGGGCATGGACGTCACCCTCTGGTACGTCAGCTACGTCACCGAAGAGCTGAAGGCACTCGGAGGGACTGTCGTCTCAGGCCCGAAGAGCTACGTCCCGGAGGGATGTGTCAACATAGGAACGGCCAAGGTTAGGATGGAACTTTTGACGGTGAAGAGGGAATTACAGGAACTTGTCGCGTGGAGGATTGATGGGGAGAATGTTGGAGGCATCGAAGGTGAGGGAGGTTGAGCCACCTTGGAATTTCTCGCCCCTAATTCTGGTCCGATTCCTACTCCTAATCCTGACTCTCTTCTCGCTTCACTTCGCCCATTTCAGTTTCGGCAAGGATCGGAGAAGGGGACGACGTGGTTTTCGACACGCCGACCGAAAAGGTCGTCAAGGCTTGGGAGCCGGAACAGAGTTCCGAGAACGTCGACCCCAATGTCGGGACAGTCTCGGAGGCAGACGAAGAGGCTGCACCGAAGAAGGACTCCACCGTCAAGGTCAGGATCGAGAGCGTCGCCGGGTTGATCTACCAGGGCAGCGGGTCGTCACTGACGATTTACGCCGTCTACCAGTGGGATTGCGATGAGAAAGGGATCGCCACGGGCAACGGGAGCGTTACCAGCACCGGCTATTGCAACCTCGCCGACGAGAGGGAGTTCAAGGCTCCCTCGACCGCCCAGTACTGGGAAAGGAAGGTCGAGGACGGCTTGACTGTGAAGCTCTTTGAGAGGGGGCAGTGGGGGGAGGAGGGGGAGGTCGTGAGCGGGCCGTTCGGCGTGGTAGGCGGAAAGACTGCGGCGGACGTCTGCATAGGAACGTGCAGGGTGCCACTGGACGTCCTTAACGTTAGGGGCGCAGGAATTCTCGATGGCTGGTACCATGTCGAGGATGGAGAGAGGGGGGGGAGGGTGGGACAGGTCAGGGTTAAGGTGGAGGTCGAGGGGAAGGACGGGTGGAGCGTCGAGGAAATGATCGAGGGGAGGAAGTGGGGAGGGGTGGGAGGAGGGGGGCTGGGCGTCTTCGGGAGCTTTGCCAACCCCTCCACGGGGCTGGGGGACGCACCAGAAATCAAGGTTGGTGACAGCCTGGAGTTCCTGGCCGAACAGAGAGCAAAGATTAGCAGGTTAAGGGAGATGCAGCAGAGTATCGTTGAGTCGGTCTTGGACGAGGGGGGAGTGGAGGAAGAGTTGAATTATGAGGAGGGGAGGAGGAGCTTGGGAGACGTCATGAAGAGCTTGGAAAGGGTAGGGGAAAGGATGGAGGGGAGGCTGGGCGGGAGGGGTTGGGGCGAGATTGAGCAGGTGCAGGTGCAGATGGAGATGCAGACGGAGATGGAGAGGGACGATGAGGAGGATGAGGAGAATGTGAACGAAACGTACCCGGAACCAAAGCCCGTCTTGGAGAGCAGCCTGTTGAGCAGTTTAGGCTGGGACGACTGGGTGGGGATGGGCATGACCGTCGACGTCGACGGGGGAGGAGGATACGAGTCAGACCCCGAGATAACCTTGAGGGGAGGGGGGCAGGGGGCTGCCAGCAGTAGCATGAACAATTTGCAAGGCGATAGGAGCGAGGGAAGCAGCATCTCGACGGCGTGGACGGGAAAAGCAGAGACTCCTGACAGGGGCTTCATTAGGGCGCGGGCAATCAGCAAGAGCATGGAGTTTGGGGGCGGTAAGGGACCTTTGTGGAACCTGTTTGGAGCGGAAGGGGAGGGGGAGGGAATGGGGACGGACGGTGGGCTTAGATCCACCTGGTCTGGAGGGGGGGGCATGGTGCAAGACGCGATCCGGAAGGCCAAGAAGAGGAGGGAGATAATAAACAAGGGCGCTCAGAGACGTCGGGAGGCCAAGAGGGCAGAGAGAGAGAGGAAGAAGACGGAGGAGGAGGAAAAGCTGAAGAGGGCTAGGGTGGAGGAGATTAGGAGCACGAGGAGGAAAATGGAAGAGAGACTCAAGGGGAGGGGGAGGGAGGAGGGGAAGGTGGTTGAGGAGGAGGAGGAGGAGGAGGAGGGGAAGTTAGAGGAAGAGAAGGAGGAAAGGGCGGAGGAGGTTGTAGCACCGATGCCACCCTTCGAATTCAATAAGAGCAGGTGGCTAAAGGAGAAAGATGGGAGAGACGGAGGAGGAGGAGGAGGAGGATTACCGCGGAGGAGGGCCGAAAAAATTAACGTAATGAGATGGGGGGGGGGGAGAGAGACCGATAGAATCGCAGCGATTTTGGGGTTCAATAGCAATGGGGACGATAGCGATGAGGAGTGAAAAGGGGGTGAAGGGGAGGGGGGAAGAGAGGAGTAGAGAACATTTTTACAACGTTTGAACGAAAGAAACACTGCGTGGTTGAGTATGTTTGTAACCCAATTATTCAGTACGTAAAGTCGTTGCGCATTACCACCTTTCTGACATTTGTCATGCAGATCGTCGGGAAGATCGTCAGGTAGATTGTCATGCAGATCGTCGGGAAGATCGTCAGGTAGATCGTCATGCAGATCGTCACGCAGATTGTCACACAGATTATCAGATAACCCAAACTAATTGAGCAAAAACCCTGAGTCATGACTCCATCCACTAACCCTTGTGGGGGCATTTCTAGAGCCCTTAATTTGTAGTTGGGATCCTTTGATTTGTCAATCTACTTAGTTTGAAAGTGTTTTAATTGTTACTGGTTGACTAAATGTCGTGCCTAATTTGCGCTAACGACTTCAGTGAGGGTAATAGAGATTATGAGGATTGGCGTGGAAATGATTGCATCAAATGCTACGTCCCCTGTGGACATAATGACGTAAGTTTATGTTGTAGTCGTGTTTGTATTGTATGTAGCAGTGCCACACTACAATAATCATACACAAAACAAACAGGAGATTGAAATAATGGACAATCTGAGCATCCTCAATGAGGCCCGAGTCTTGGGGGATATGTGCCTTGTTGGATATATGGATATGCGCCCTTTCTCAATTCTAATCCCATCAACGTCGCCCTCAACCCCTCTTTTCCACCCCTTTTCACCCCTTTTCACCCAATTTCACCATATTTCACCACAGGTATGCTCAGATTGTCACCTACGCCAACGTTACCTCTACTCCACAGATGCCTGCGTGGTATGCAAGGTCGACAACCCAAAGGTTATCGTGCCCACGCCCCTCGACTCCTCTAAAGAGGCTTACAACGACTTTGAAGTGTGGGACAACGACATGGGCTCTGCCTACTTGTACCACGACGAGTCCAACATGTTTTTCCCCAAGGCCTTCTTCCAAAAGTTCGTGGCTTGCCTCTTTGAGGAGAACTGCGGGAAGTGCGGTTGGAAGGCGAAGAACTCGGACGCAGGGGGGGCCTCTGGAACCTCCAACAATTCCAACTCCTCCTCATCTGGGGAGCCCACGAACTACGACCAGGTGAGATGTCATGCACATAATACACTATACACTATATAGCACACAGCGCACAGCACGCACCATATTACACACTATAGAGCAAACCTAACCTTCCCCATTAATCTCTTTCGCTCCTCCAGAACCACCCCCCCCGCACCTTGCGCCCTCTTCTCCAACACATTAACGAAAAGCACGGCCTCACCTTCTGCGTGTTGTGCTACTGCAACAAGAGGGACTACCTATCCCTCCTCCCCCGCGTAACTTCCAAGGCTTTGGAGGAGCACATGAAAAGAGGCGACGGGGAGGGCAGCGGTTTCACGGGCCACAGCAAGTGCGAGTTCTGCAACCTCTGGTTTTACGACCTCTCGGCCCTCCACTACCACCTTAACAAGGTCCACTATAAGTGCTTCATCTGCAAGCAGATCGGAAGCGACAACCAGTTCTTCAGGGACTACAGGAAACTCGAGCGGCACTTTGACAGGCAGCACTTCCTCTGCCCCGACGAGGAGTGCAAGATGATGAGGTTCGTCGCGTTCCCCACCGAGATCGCGTTTCAGCTCCACATGAAGCAGATGCACCATAGGACCCACGGGGGGGACTCCAAGATCCAGCTTGCTTTCAGGGTCAAGAGATCAGGGTTCACCGGTGAGGGGTACGATGAGGACCAGGGGGAGTTTCAGAACAACGACGGGGACTTTCCGGCCTTCGGGGGGGGATTCAATCCCAACCAAAGGCAGCAGGGCGGCGGCCGTGGGGGCCGGGGGGTAGACGAGGGGGCTTTCGTACCGGAGGCACTCCCAGAGCAACAAGGAGGGCTTTCAGCCGACCCTGGGGGCTCGGCGGCGCAGGAGGGGGAGGTGGAGATATCCGACCCCGTCCACAGGGAGAGGACGGAGAAGATGAGGGAGGAGGCGAGGAAAATTAGAGAAAGGGTGGAGAGGGAGGAGGAGTATCCTGAGCTGGGGGGAGGGGGGGGGGGGACTTTCGGGGGGTGGGGGGGTAATGTGGGGGGGGGAGTGAAAGGGAACGTCATACCGAAGAAGAAAACCATGGAAGAGGTGAGGGGGTGGACGAGGGGAGGAGCGAGGCTAAGGGAGAGCTCGGGGTGGCCTCAACTAACCCCGTTCCACGGCGCAGGAATTCCCCACCCTCGGAGGGTCCAAGTCTAAGAAGAAAGGCGGTAAGAAATTAACAAACAACAGCATGAGCAGCATCGCGGGGGCGGCAATGGACAACTTCCTCGCGACGGGGGCGGCGGCGAACAGGAACAAAAAACAGCCAGGGGGAGCGACGACGATGAATGCCATCACAAAAGCCGCTAGCCAGGCAACCTTGGGGAGCGGGGGCGGGGACGGGGGGGCGCAATGGGGAGGAACGTCGAGGGTGGGTGGGGAGAGAGGGCCGCCGGTATCAGTAGACGAGGCCGGTTTGGGGGGGGGTTGGGGGGCCCAGAAGGGGGGGGGGGGGGGAGGGGAAGGTAATAATTCAAAGCAAAAGCCGCCGACTCAGGAGGACTTTCCGACCCTCGCAGGAGGGGGGAAGAAGACGGGGGTCGGGAGGAAGAAGAAGACACAGCCTGTTAAGGTGGACAATATCCTGGACGTCGGGGGTATGGGGAACGGAAGGGGGAAGGGGATCAGCGAGGAGGCGATGATGAGCAAGAAGAGGGTGCAGCTGGACGTTCTCAAGTCACACATGAGCAAGGTGAGAGGGGGGGTGGGGGAGGGGGAATGAAGGGAAGGGGCCTGAATTCCTCACAGCGAACTGACCAATACCTTCTCGGCTTCTTCTCCCACGGCAGGAATCTTACAAGCAACTGAAGAAGCTCACGAAGGACTTCGCCAACGGCCGGTGCTCTAGTACAGAGGAGTACGTGATCTCTTGCGCCCAGCTGTTCTCTGACAAGGGGCGTGACTTCGTAACGTACATGCCGGCGCTGGTAGAGGGAATCCCGGACAGTGACGGTAAGGTCGAGGAGGCCCTGGGACTTATAAAGATCGTGGGGGAGGGGATGGGGGGCTGGGAGAAGGAGGAGGAGGGCGGAGATGAGGGGGGGGGAGGGTGGCTAGGGAAGGCGGGGGGAGGGGGAGGTTCAATGGCAGCTGCTGCGGCGACGAGGGGATTCGCGCCCTCGCCGCCACCGGCACAGGCGAGCGGTAACAAACGGTACGTCCCGCCTCCACCGCCGGCAATGGCGGTGCAGCCGGTGGTGAGAACAGTGAGCGGAGGGTCGGGGGGGGGAGGAGGGGGGACGCAGTGGAAGTTCGGGAAGACCGACAAGAACGCTTGGGGGACTTCTACTGGGGGGGGCAAGGGGAAAGCGAAGAAGGATTCTATAGATTTTGTTAAGGAAGCCACGGTCAGGGAACTGGGGACGGGGACGAAGATAGCGGCGGAGATAAAGAAAAAGGAAAGGAAGGAGGCGCAGAAGCAACAGCAGTCAGCGCAGGGGGGGGGGAAGAAGAAGAACAAGAAACAGCAGGCCAAGGACCTGCAGGCAATGATCTTCGGCTAAGTGATGGCAAATAAATGCTTTCATTTCAAATACTAAAGCTGTGCCTTTTTTTTTACCAAACGAACGAAGCATTTCTAAAAGGCACCTACGGGCGTAAGGGTTTAGCGGCGTTTGGCGGGTCCGCCTCTCGTGAGATTGGCGGCCTTCTTCTGCTGAGCCTGGTTACCAGTCTGCTTGGTCGCACCCGCTGCCTTTGGCTTCTTGCCTGGCCTAGGTAGGCGGCAATTAAGCTAGGGGGCGGGGGTGGGAGAGGGTTAGTCGGGGGGGAGCAGGCACAGCGGCCAGTGAAGTAAGTCGCTGAAAGGGTTACGCCCTCCTCCTCCTCCTCCTCCAACTCTTACCTGACGCTCCAATTTGGATATGATCTGAGGGTTCGGGATGGCAGACCCCTGCTCGTACTGGCCCACGACCTGTGGCTTCTCGTTGATCGCCGTCGCGAGCTGCTTCTGCGTCAACTTCTTGGCCATCCTCGCCTTCATTATAGCCTGCCCCAAACTCTTCCCCGAAGTCGCGTGCTTGGTTTCCTCCGACTCCTCGAGCTTGCGGGCGTTCACATTCGCCCCGGAGTGGGCAGAGGAATTGGACCCAGCTCCGTGTTTTAATTCTGACTGGACTTTCCCCGTTCTGAGAGCTGAGGCCATGCCTTGTTTTGTCTTTGGTAGACTCCTTCCGGTGTTACCTTTTCCGACGTTAACGGTATTCCAGTCTTGTCCTTCCATGTTGTATCTGTGTGTGAGAGGTGCATAGGGAGGGGAGGGTTTGAGAGCAGAAGGAAACGGGACTCGATCAAGTATGAGTATTCAATTCCTTCAAGGAACCTAAACAGATGTACATGACAGCTTGGAGGGTTGTAAATTGGTATAGATGACGACGACTTTGAGGAGGTACGGTAAAGTACAAAGTAGAACTTAGATTATTACCTCGAGTTTGATTCAGAAAAAAAAGGAGTTTCATTTTCGCTTTGCGAACTTTGAGCGTTTTCAAGAGATTTACTTGGACATTGCGACATTAGAGCTACACGCGGCGGAATCCCCATCCATACTTCACACTATCATCACCGTGCCTGAGGATGAGAGGGTACTGCAGGTATGTAACAGGATGTCCAAAGCCGAGGTGGGGGGGGGTTGCCCAAGCAAGCAGTTTGGGGGACGCGTTTGTTAGCATGGGAACAACTGGGAGTAGTAATGTGTATTACGGACAAGCCAACTAATCATCGCTTCGCCTCGTGGTCCAGATCTGCTGGATTCCTCCCCCTATCCCTCGCCTTCTTCCTCCTACTCATATTGAGTCTTCTGTGCGATTGCTCACGAGGAATCTCTCAAGGACAATGCAAAGACACGGAAGGTAAGAAATGCGAGCGTCTGATTTCACGCGGCGCTGCAAACCAGATTCTAACACCATTCAATGTAGACGCTTGCCAGGGTGATGTGCTTGACGAACATTTCCAAGGCATGTCTGACGTGAAGAACGACGTTCCTCTCAACAGCATCCCCAGTATTTTGGAGGAGGGGAGGAAGATCATTCTCAATGAGGATCAGGCGGATCTCAACGCTGCTGCTGTTCCGGCCAACTACTCCGAGTGGTTGCAGCACAAAATTGAGACAGCCAAGCAAGAGGGTGGGCGCCTCACTGTACCCGAGCTTGCGGAGCAATGTGGGGAGGGGAGCATCGGCTTCGACAAGAGAAGGGCTTTGATCAATGAGGTCACTGTCGACCAAGCGTTGGTTGAAAGTTGCGTCGTCGACGAGGACGTTTTGCTAGTGAGCGTTTTAAGGCTTGGAATGGTCGATGGACCACAGCTAGTCGCTGCTTTGCATGGGGATACTTCGCTCATTCAAGTGACCCCCCCCTTGCAGCTGAGGATCGAGGACGGAAGTTGCGTGGGATTGAGTGCTGAGTACGAAGCGCTGCCAGGCTTTGAGGTGACGGGGTGCCTTCGCTCGAGCTTTATTGCCTGGTCGCCATGTCCGCAGAAAGGACATGCAGCTCCCGGTGCCACCGTCGGTGCTGCAATGGGCAGGATGCGTCGAGAAAAGGTGTCGTGGATAAGGGCCCGTGGAGGGGACGGACAAGGTGAGTACCGGCGGGAGTAGAGGATATCATTAAGCGCCCTTGAAGATCACCCGATGCTGCCGTCGAAAAAGCAATTCATTGCTCGTCTAACTCAAAATCCAACTCACTTCCCGTTGCTCATCAGAAACAAATGTCAAGGACGTTGAGGTCTTTCGGCCATTATTGACGAGCGTTGCCTACGACAAGCTCTACGTCCTACTCGCGGGGGGGACGGGCGAACTCCTGGTTGACGACGAGAGGTTGACACCTCTCGACAACAAAAGCGAGAAATGTGCGCAAGATGAGAGCAAGATAAGGGACGAAGTTACGCGAGATTCGGAGGTTGAGGAGCATCATCGCTTGCCACAAGCAATTGCGCCCCCCTACGTTAGGGGAGGCCTCGAAGCCCAACGTGGTGCCGAAAGCGCTGCTGAGGGGAGAGCAAGGCGAGATCTTGTTGAAGCGAGGTTGGAGAAAAGGGCTGGTGGAGAGGACGGTAGAGGTGAGTGCGAGGTGTTGGGGGGGTGGAGGGAGGTGGGGGTTGTGGTCGTTTGTGGGACCACCGGGGTATGCATTTTGGTAGATTCTAACTTTTGTCAAACTCACTCACGTCACCCTCCAGCCGAGACCTCAGGCAGACCTCAATTTCACCCTGGATTAAAATTCGACACGTTCAACGGTTGGATGACCGGCGAAAACATTCTTAGTTCCGTACCTCCTCCTGCCGGATGCGTGACGTATGCCGTGCTACTTTCAAAGGTTAAACTTGGGATGTGCGAGTTGAAGGACATGCTCATCGGTTCTCGCCTACCCTTCGGTCACATCGATGGTCGCGTCGAGGGTCCAGCTGCGGAGGAGAATAAGATGCGTGCAATCACAATGGTTGGCGATCGTGGAACGGGTACCGCCGCGCCTTCAGAGCTCCACATCGGGATGGAGAGGGAAATTTCAACATCAAGGTGCTGGAACGGTGGAGCGTCGACACTGCCGACATTAATACCGATGAGAATTCATACTAGAGAGCCAAGTCGCGCAAATCATTGTCGCGACGATGATAACTACGACAACACGAAGCACAACAGAGGGCAAGGGGGAGATGCTCACGTTGAGGGTGCTGGACACACACATGGGATTATTGCTGCTTCTGCCGACGATGACGCTTATCAAGAGGGTGATGAGCGTGACCGCGGCCACGATAGCGGCGTATGTGGTAAAGAGGATGAGACGCCGGTCTTGTCGGGAAGGAGCAGCTCCTCTGGTGAGGCACATATTTACGGTTCTAGCTGTGCCTTCGATGCGAGCGCCAGAACTGGCTTCAGGGGAGTCAGAGACGACAAGTGTGAGGCCAATGGTAACGGGGCAGACAAGAACAGTCTGTCGAAATGGGGAAAAATCACCTCTCCGACCTTCATTTTGGGGAAATGCTGTCAAAGAAGTGAGACTTTGCTGCGTTGCTTGGTATACCTTCACTCAGGAGCAACGGATGCGGTATTCAACGTCGGTTCAAGGCGCGCAGTCGATTCTAGCAAGGATTTGGGGAATTCAGGGGTGGAGATGATTTGCCTCTGTCTCACTTTGGACACCCTTTTCGCTGTACTTTTGTTCATGATTGCGGCAACGTTCTTCAAGGCGAACGGAGGATTGAAAGGGAAGAGCAAAAGAAGGCACGGCAAGGTGCAGGGTAGGTGGGGAAGAAGAGTAGAAAAGAGGAGAAGAACGAGAACTCCAAAATTGGGCTCTCCTTTCGAAGGGAGAGCAAAAATTGGGGGATTCAACCTAGCTTTCTTCGTTTTCTTGCTCATAGCAGGAGTGAGTGGAGTTAGTGTGGATAATATGAACGCACTTTATCACACAGTTAATTGGAATGGCTACTCCAAAATGGCGAATGGTGACACTGTGATTCTAGCTGTTGGGACGTATAAATGCACAGTTGGGACTTGTGCATTTGCTGCTAACATGCTGCACACAGATGACTTGAATGGAGAGGTCAAGTGTGTGGAGGACAACGCAAGCTGTGTGTTGGATGGAGAGACTCAAAGAAGAGTGATGAATGTGGATGGAACTGACAGTGGTAAACTTATTATCCGAGCTCTCACCTTCGACAAGGGGTATGCTAGTTCTGCTGGAGGGGTTCACATTGGGTATTTAGCCACAGTGGACTTGGAGCTCTGTATCTTCTCCAACAACAGAGCTACAACTAGTAGTTGGGGAGGTGGAGCAATTTATGTTGGTAGTGCAACTACTGTCAACATATATGGAACAAGCTTCGATGGAAATACAGCAGAAAACTCAGGAAACGTAGATGACATTTTTTTTGCTGGTTCTTCCGTCACCATCCACAATACCTGCCCTTCTCCCTACTCCTTCATCACTCCAATCCAAGGTAAGATGAGAATGAGGATTGTGTAGTCTGTAGAACCATTCCTAACTCCAAAACTCACTTTCCGTTACCGCTGCACCAATTCCTATTCATACCTCTCTTCTTTCTCAGGGGCCCCTTTGGACACTAATGAGGGCGTCGATGGCAATAAATACTCGTACTCAGGCTGCCTTGGCGATCCCTGTGTTGCCAGTAGCTCCCCCTCTGACAATGGCTCGGACGGGAACTTCTATTGCATTAACGGGGGGGAAATCGGGGGTATGTGGAGTGAGGTTGCCTCATTTTGCACGTGCACTTTCTGTGACACTGGATACAGTGGTACACACTGTGAGATAGCCGAGAGTTGCCAAGCAACTTCAGAATCAACAGATGACGGATCAGACGGAAGATTTTACTGCATAAATGGAGGAACAATAGGTGGATCTGTAGGGTCTTGTACGTGCACTTCTTGTGCTTACGATGGTGTTGGGGGTCCAAACTGTGCTACCTGCGCAGAAGGCTACACTGGTGATGCCCCCTGGTGTTTCCTTAACTGTGTAGCTAGTGCAAATCCTTCTGATGACGGTTCTCTGGAGAATGATGGGAACTTCTACTGCATAAATGGAGGAACCATTGGTGGTATTACTGGGTCTTGCACGTGCACTTCCTGCTATGATGGTGTTGGCGGTCCACACTGTGAAACCTGCGCAGAAGGTTACATTGGTGATGCTCCCTGGTGTTTCCTTAATTGTCAAACATCTGATATTCCTACTGATGATGGCTCACTTGAAAAGTCAGGAAGATTTTACTGCATAAACGGGGGAACAATTGGAGGAATTGCAGGACAATGCACTTGCACTTCCTGCAATGAAGGATTTGGTGGCCCAAACTGCGCTACCTGTGCAGAAGGCTACGGTGCTAATGCTTTAGCTTGCATCCGTACCTGTCATGCCACCTCTAATCCTGCTGATGACGGGTCTCTTGAAAACCAAGGAAACTTCTACTGCATCAATGAGGGGACAGCCAGTGGGTTTGCAGAATCTTGCACATGTACCCAGTGTGGCTCTGGGTTTGAAGGTACTCACTGCGAGTCTCCTTCTAACTGTGAAGCCACTTTGAAGCCAACTGACGTGGGAGGAGATGGGAACTTCTATTGCATCAATGATGGAACAATTGGAGGCACAACAGGCAACTGCACCTGCACACAGTGTAACCCTGGGTTTGCTGGAATTCACTGCAATGAAACAGCAACAACCCTGCAACCAAGTGACTCCACTGCTCTTGTTGCAGGCCTTGCTGCTAGCGCAGTGGTCACTCTACTTCTCATTACCTTCTTCTTCCTTCAGAAGAGGTCCGCAGAATCTAAAGGCGGATTGGCGATGGTAATTCCAGCGGAAGGAGTCCTGAGTGACTTTCAGTATGATAAGATAGAACTTGCTAAGAAGGCAGATAAGATGAAGAATAACCTTCAAAAATACGAACCTGAAGAGGAGAAACAAATAGAAAGGAGCATGGAACAGCTTGTGAGGTGCAAAGAAAGCGTCAGCAAGGCAAAGGAACTGAAGAGCCCCGACAAAAGAGTTGACATGAAGTTGTTTAACTTGGAAGGAGAGAGTGTGGGCACAGTTTTTGCATCAACCACTCTCGACACAACTGCTGTGGAAGGTGCAGCCTGGATTGCAAGTAGTTATGATAGCAGAACTCGTCTGCGTGAAGCAAAAAAGAACGGAATAACAGACTTGAAGGTTGAGCATGTCAATGAGCATACCCTTTTTGACATCACTTCACGAAATTTAGGAGTCCTAGGTATGTCTGCTCGAGATGGTAGGAATATCACGATTTGGAAAAAGCTGGAAAATGGCTGTATGATAATAAGTGTTTCAGATTCAGAGGAAGTGAAGAAAAAATACCCTGTCAAGAAAGGCAACACCTTGGTTGAAGGACTGGGAACCTATTTCTATGAGCCAACAGAAGCTATTGGAGATGTGCCTCAAACAAAACTTACATTTGTTTCCAAGGTTGACTTGAAAGGCCATATACCAGCACAGTTTGTCAACAGCTTTGCAACTAATTTTCTCGGTCACATCTCAGACCTTAGAAAATACTTTGACAAGAGCAAGGAGTTAGAAGCACTGAAAAACAGCACAGATGGTAATGCAGCAGAGAAGGTATCAAGGCAAAATATTGAACCATCTCTACTTGTTAGCAGCTTTGAGCTTGATTTTGAGAAAGATGAGAAAGGGCAATTTGTCTCTCTTGGCAAAGGAGCATTTGGAAATGTGCTGGTTGCAGACTACCTTGGAACAAAGTGTGCTTACAAGGAGATTCTACCTTCAGCACTTACACAAGAAACAATGGAGAGATTCTTCCTTGAGCTTAAGCTTATTGGAACATTAAGACACCCCAACATTGCACAGTGCCTAGGAGTTGTTTGGGAGCCAAACGAACATGGTATCATTTTTGAGCTGTGTAAGAATGGAGGCCTTGATGACTTTCTAAAGGGACAAAAAGAACACATTCAATTGCTTAGCTGGCAGAAAACTCCAGTGGTTTTAGATGCCCATGAAAAAATTGACACTGCAAGAATTAAGAAAGGATCGACTCTTTCCCATCTCATCAACCAAGGGATTGGCTTGAAGACAAATTGGGCTTTAGGGGTAGCAAAGGGCTGTGCCTTCCTTCATGGAAAGGACCCCCCCATCGTACACAGAGATTTGAAG
>BRYA01000012.1:18102-30974 GCA_030267965.1 Triparma columacea | reverse complement strand
TAACCCTAACCCTAACCCTAACCCTAACCCTAACCCTAACCCTAACCCTAACCCTAACCCTAACCCTAACAGAGATCAACCGACGGTCGTCGCTGTCCTTATGCTGGCACCAAACAACACCTCAACATACAGAGCCCACCCTCGTCCCCTCACTATAGCTCCCACCCATAATCTCGCAACAAACCGATACACAGCGGTCGATTATCCTATAGCGCCCCTCCTACTTCCCCCCCAGCCCGCATTTGACACCACTCACCTCCACAAACCTCAACTCCCCCTAGGCTATCGCCACTGCCCCCTCTGGCTAGCTTATATGATGAATATCGCGGTCATTGTTGTAACCTACGAACTTTATAATACGTATATCTCGCCGTTAACCTAAGAATAGAGAGTATATCGGGTAAGATGGGGAGTTTTTTCACATGTTCAACTGGACTGTTCGAAGCAGCTTTTCTAAAATTCATCACACAATGCACTCACCGGAGGCAGCAATCAATAATCCGAAACAAATCAATGTCATAGGTACGATTAAGTCGACGTACGGGCGATAACTAACGTATAACAATCATAATTATGGGAGCAAAAGTGATGATTTCAAGGGTAGGAGATTGGGAATGAGAGAGGTAATACGCATATTTGACGTTCGCCATTGAAGCCATTACCTATCAATGACTATACTCACCACTCATCGGAATTTCGACCCCCAACTAAACCTTGAAGGCACCTAATCAAAAATTGGCAAGTCGAGGGGCGATGACCTTTATGAGTGAATAATGGACTTTACACGGAACTAAACCAACTAACCCCTCTATGAATAGTAGAGTATGTTATTAACTAAACCAGTGGTGGCAATTGCGAGCGTATTCGATCGTAGGTGGTTGTGTAATGAATTAGCAACATATTTCAACAATGTTGAAATATAGGCCTATATTTCTGCAAAATGCTGAATTATCTTGCTAATTTGGTAACAGTATTAGGGTTACCCTGTCTTTCTACCCTCCTCTCCCTTACTCTCTTCTCTCAACTCTTCTAACACACTCATAAACACACTCTCTTCCTTTCACACCTACACAAACACGCACACATCTCTACCTACACACCTTCATACACACTCACAAACACACACACATCAAATCATCTTATACCCTCCTCTTCTCTACTCTCCCCCCTCACTTCCTCTCTCTCCTCTACGCAACCACTCTCTTCTATCTTTTATTCATCTCCATACACATCAAATACTTTTCTATCATACTCACAAACCACTATAATACTTCCACGTACTTTTCAAAACTCCATTCACATCTGCTACACTTCCATTATACTTACAAATCACTTTTAAATTGCCACCCCCACTCCAAACAGCCCTAACACTTACACGAAATTCACAACAATACTAAATTAAATCATTTTTCTTACAAATGTTGCTGCCCTATTAGCTACTCCCCATCCATATCTTCAAGCGGCAAAACACTGCTTACTTTAGCCTTCCCACCTCCTACCCTTACAATATCTCCACCAACTGCGCCTCCAACACTTGCTCTCCTAAGACTTGCTCTCAAACCACCTGCTAGACCACCCTCAGCTTCAGCATCAACACTTGCTCTCCTCACACTCTCTCTCCTTCTAGCATCTCCATCTGCTGGAATAAATTCTACAGGCACAGAAGCTTTCACAACGTCAGTAAACCATTCTGGTTTCTCGTCTTCCCATTTTGTCCAGTTTAACTCGACCCATTTCTTAACTTTTCCATCAATTGTGACCCAATGATGCCTTGAGCGAGTAAATACTACAAACTTCATTTTATCACTTTCTCCTTCAAGGAAAAATGCCATTGAAGAGTCCTTTGATCTCTGTGTACTCCAGAAGGTTTGCAAGTACTTCCTCTCAATGTTAAAAAAGAAAACACCAAGGCATATGGTAGTTATTGGTATGATATACTTCACTATAAATGATGCAATATCAATTGCTCTCTCATCTACATAAGGAGAAAATAGATATATATATATTGACACTGGTAGGCTTCCTATTGTCAACAAAAGACCAAACAACCAATAGGCTCCCCCAACTTCATTAGGATGTCTAAACTGCACAATTGATGTAAAGTCCACAATAATCTTTATGATCACTCTTGTAATAATACTATTCACAATCTCTGCCTTACCCCCCAATGACATCCAGTACCAGAAGTCTCCCCTCAATATCTTAACCAATAAGTACAGACCAAGGTCGGCTCCAATATATAGAAAGGCCCAACTACCTCCAATCAACCCAAGAAGAACTATTGTTGTACACCTGATGAAAAGCATCCCTGCTGACAACAGCATCATGGACACAAATGCTACTGTTCTCTTACTTGCTTTTGCAGGAATGTACCCGTAGAAGTCTGGTGCTAATTCTCTCTTACCAGGGTCTGTATCCCAGTCATAACTAATTGTTGCAGAGGCAAAGCCTGTTGTAATTGCTGACACTGCAATTGAAAGCCATGCTGAAGTTCCAACCTCTTTGTCACTGGTTGCTATAGCCATAAGTTGGATGATGACTCCAGGGATTGCCTCAGCAAACATCTCGGCAATTTTCATACATGTCATCTCAAGCATTGGCTCAATTACAGTCCCAACCTCTTGTTTTGAGCCAGTTGCTACCCTATAGGCATCAACTGCAGGCTTATACCCAAGTAAGATTGGAGTACACTCCCGCACCACCCTCTTCATCCCTAACTTCCTGTTCTGTCCCCAAACAACAAAAATCTGAATCCCCATTGACACAACCAAACTTGCCAAAGATGCCTTAAAGTAAACATACTTCTTATCTCTCCAAAACATGTTCGTCACATACACATCAGTAAGCAAATCAACCATACTAGTGATAGCCCCAACTGTCACTCTTGCCTTCAATCCCCAAGGAACTTCCTCCATCAGCTTCAAGCCAATCGTCTCGAGCAGAGGTCTCAACCATCCATACTCTTCGTCAAGCTCCTTCAGAGCAGGAAACTGGTGCATCCACTCGTCGACAGCGGATTGCACCTGCGTACTTGCTGCCAATGTTGACGCTAGGCTTTCGCCTATCTCCTGCCCGTCCTTCTTCTCTAGGTCCTTCGCTGCCCCCTCCACCTTCCTCATCCTGTGCAGCTTCTTCTCAATGACGGCAGCCAACATTGCCTCGACAAATGGGTACTTCTCTACAGCCTGCCTAAGAACATAGTTTGACCCTATAAATAACCTCACTGCTTCCTCCTTTGTCATTCCTTTCTTTCTGAAACTTATTGCAACCAACAGTTGCTCACCCAACAACTTTCCTATTTGGTTAGAATCTAAACCTGTATAGTCTTGTGTTGTATCATTCACAGCTAGTGAAGAAACCAATGCGCCTCCATTGTTCAAGCCAACACTTGCTCTCCTGACACTCTCTCTCCTTCTAGCATCTCCATCTCCTGGAATGTATTCAACTGGCACTCTAGCTTTCATTGCATCGTCAAACCAATCTGGCTGTTCCTCTTCCCATTTTTCCCAGTTTATTTCTACCCAAACTTTCACTTCCTCTTCAATTGACATCCAATGATGTTTTGACCTTTGGAATGTCAACATTGCTTTGATAGCATCTGAACCCTCTCTGAAATTCTTTACTGTCAAGTCCTTACCCCTTTGAAAGCTCAAAAAGGTGCCCCAATATTTTTTCTCTATGTTGAAGAAAAATACAGCAAATATCAAGACTGTACATGGTATAAATATTCCAACTACTTTCCATGCAAAGCCAACCACCTCTTCCGCAAGATCTCTCCTTTCAGCTATAGATATAGCTACTGGAAGACTTCCCATTGTCAATACAAATCCAAACATCCAATACATCCCTCCAACCTCATTAGGATGCCTAAACTGCACAATTGATGTAAAGTCAGTTACAACTTTTACCAACGTTCGAGCTATAATACTGAATAATATTTCTGCACCTCGTGGCCAGTACCAAAAGTCGCCTCTAAAGATCTTCACCAACAAGTATAAACCAAGATCAGCCCCAACATACAGAGAGACCCATTTACCACCAAGAAGCCCTAGCACAACTATTGTCATGCACCGTATCACAAGCATGCCTGCACTGAAGAACATCATTGAACCAAATGTAATAGATCTCTTGGTGGGATTTGCGGGCACATAACCATAAAAGTCAGGCACTTGCTTTCTCTTCACTGGGTCAGTGTCCCAGTCATAACTGATACTTGCTGATGCAAAGCCTGTTGCCAGTGCTGAAATTGCAAGTGATAGCCATGCTGCCCTTGAAGTCTTTCCTTTGTTTGTTGCAATTGCCATAAGTTGGATAATCACTCCAGGTATGGCTTCAGCAAACATCTCAATCACTTTCATCAAAGTCATCTCTGTTAGAGCATCAATTGCTTGTCCAGCCACTTGTTTTGCTCCAGTTGCAACTCTGTAAGCATCTACAGCAGGTTTAAACCCAATCAAAATTGGAAACCACTCCCTCAGCACCCTCTTCATCCCCAAATTTCTGTTTTGACCCCAAACAAATATCATTTGGATCCCCATTGACACTGCCAAACTAGCCAAAGAAGCCTTAAAGTACCCATAGTTCTTATCATCCCAAAACATATACGTCACATACACATCAGTCAGTAGATCAGACATGCTAGTTATTGCCCCAACTGTTACCCTTGCCTTTAAGCCAAAGTTAGACTTGAGAAATAGTTTCTTAACAATCTCCTCAAGCATGGGCCTTAACCAAGGTTTTTCATTCATGACTTCTTGCACTTCAGTGAATTGGTGGGCCCACTCATCTACAGCATGAGCAGCAGTCAAAGTAGTCAACATGACTGCTGTCATTGCACTCCCAATCTCCCACCCCCTGGCTTCCCCCTCACTGTTAAAATCTCCCTCATTTGTCGCTCTCCTTTTAAATTTGTTCATAACTACAGCATACAGCATAGTTCTCATGAAACCATGCTGCTCTGTAATCTCTCCCAATGCCCTATTGGCAGCAATAAAGTCCCTCACGACCTCTACTTTACTGTCCCTAATTTTCCTTTTCTTCACTTTCTCCATCAGCTGCTCTCCAAACCTCCTCCCATCATTCTCCCCTGCTTCTGCACTCTTTAGAAGGCTATCAAAGTAGTAAGCAGCATCAGTTGCCATGCCCAGGTGCTTGATTACACTCTTTTTGCTCGCAGCTTTTCCTAAACCCTTATGCCTAGTCATCATTTCAACGTCTGTAGTCATCTGGCCAGCCTCTGAGAACCTTACAGCTGTGAAATGCCCTTCCTGTTCAACTGTGATTACAAATGTCTTGTTGTTAACTCTGTGAACCACAAGCTGGGAGTAAACTCCACTTTTAAGGCCCCAGAAGAATGCTCCAACTTCTTTGTGGGATGATCTCACAGTTATTGAAGTCTTCCCCCACCCCATTCCCTTCTCTGCCTTTATCAATGTCTGCCCAGTCAACCCACTACTGATCTCTTGAGCTCCTTCAATCTCGTCAAAGTGACTTTCAATCCCTGTTGCTCCCCTAATTGCAATTTCCTCAAACTTTTTAATAATCTGCTGTCTATTAAAGGCTTCCTTTGCTTTGCTCTGGTTGTATCTCTTTCGCAGTGTAGACACGGCGGCCAAAAACTGCGGGGCAATTGTGTTTAAGAGAGAAGTAGGGATTGCCCCCTTTAAATCCACTTTAGAGATGAATGTCACGGCTGTTTGTTGCACATTGCCTATGGATTGAAGGGACTCAAAATACCAGACTGAGTGAGCAGACGCCAAGACGCTTCCTGGATCAACAGGAAATTCTTCCTTTAGGTCTCCAGTGTCTGCTACAGAGAGAATAATACTGCCATCACTTTCAACCTTCCAGATTGCCCTGGTTCTTGCTTCTCGATGGGAAAACCCAGGAATACCAAGAGTTCTTATTTGGCGTACAAACAGATTGTGTTTGTTTGACTCCTTGAACGATGAAGCAAGTATGCCATTCACTTTTGTGGTAGTTTCATATTCTCTTGAGTTGATGTGAAATTCAAACGCAGCACACTCCTCTACACTCGCATCAACCACAGTAGTGGCAAAACCAGTGCAAAGACTTTCCCCATCAACATGAATTAGCTTCATCTTGACCCTCTCATCAGGACTCTTCAAATCATCAAAATTCCTCCCCTCCTTGCACTTCTCATAGAACTCCTTCCCCTTCTTGATTGCATCCTTCTCCTCATCTGTATAATCTTGGGGTTCAGTCTTCATGATGTTGGCAAGAGAGGCCAGTGCAGCTTTATCAATCTCTTCATCCTGCTTGAAGGAATTCCTGATCTCTGATATCGTACTTAGTACTTTTGGAGTAGATCTGTCCACAACTTTTACTGGAATATACCCCCCTGTGTCCATAAACTGGGTCAATGTTAGTTTACATTGGAGAACACCATTATGGTCCTTAATGTTCTTGGCAGTGAGAATGCCACTTGTTGAAGCTTTCACAAGCTTTCCTAGATTTCCTCCATAATCCACCTTCTCCTCAGCCGGTACAAACGCTACAGACATGGTGCTGTCTTGATGTCCTTTTCGCCATACATATCTCATCACAAACTCTCTTTTGTGAAGAGGGAAGGGAAGCTTCTTTACTACAGCAAAAAGCTTTTCGTTGATCCTTCCCTTGCTACCATTCCATATTTCTAGCTTTGCAGTGCCAGCAACTTCTTGGCTCCTTAACATCCTCTCCCTGCTGCAGAACTCAAAGAACCAAGCAGCTGCTTCCTCGGCTGAACAGTCGGTGGTGCACTCAGCTCTACCAAAAGTGAGAGTATTTTTTTCCTCCTCCTGCTGCTTGTACTTGATCTCCATCTTCACTCCCTCATAAGGTGACTCAAGAGGCCCCCACCCTTCTTCATCCTCCCTACCAAAGAGCTCCTCCAACTCTCCAAATACCTTCTTCTGGTCCTCCTCCAACTCAACACCCCCCCTCATCTTCTCCACCAAGGCCCCCCTGACCTCGGCGTCAACTTCCTTCCCATTCCTCCTGAACTTCTCCTGCAATCTGTTGGCCTCAGTAAGCTGACTCTTTGTAAGGTAGTCGATTGCATTGTCCATCAGTTTCTTTTGAAGGCCTTTGAAATGCAGATCGCCAGTCTGAATGCGTGTGACTCTGCAGACATTTGGGGCAATCTCATTGAAAAAGTAGACACCTGTAGTCTCTGCTAGCACAAATCCTTCCTTACTGAGGTCCTTGAAGCCTCCTCCAGGGTAATCTGTCAGTGGTACAAAAGCTAACATGTATGAAGTCCCTCCATTCTCAAGTTTGACCTCCTTCCACACATACCAATTCTCAAATAGTCGATTGGTGGCGGCAGGGACCTTCACGCCCGCATGAAAGTGCATGCTTCTCGTTCCCTCAAAATCGTTCCTGATAGTCCTTGGTAATTTCCCATTATTTTTGAAGTGCTTCTCAGATAGTGCAAATGTGTCAAGCAGAAACTGCTCTGCCAATACACCCTTTGCTGACTTGTCCACAGTGACCCCAAAGGCTGCCCACACCTTGTCCCCCTCTCTCCACAGGAACTTGTCAATGCCCTCCTTCAAGGTCCCCTTGACTCTCTTCCCCTTCGTGTGAAGTTCCTTCTCTAGACTCCCAACCCTCTCAAACATTGCCTCCTCCTCTGTTGTCAGGTGTGGTGCTCTTGGCATGACCTCCTCCACAAAGTGTATTTTCCTCCTCTCGTCGATGACAGCAGGCTGTCTGAACTCATCCATTACTTCATTGAGAATTCCCTTCAATGAGGTATAGGCAGACTTGGTGTCGCTTTTCCCGTCACTTTTGAAAATAGGGCCTGCAGAGCCCGCACTCTTGAAAGTAGGGCGTGCATTCTTAAAAGTAGGGCGTGCATTCTTGAAACTAGGGCGCGCACTCTTGAAACTAGGGCGCCCACTCTTGAAACTTGGGCGCGCACCCTTTGAGCTTTTGTTTGTGCTAATGCCAACTTCCGATTTTGCCTCTGTTAATCTCTCCTCTGTTAATCTCTCCTCTGTTAATCTCTCCTCTGACTTAAGAGTTCCCACCATGGTGACTGCAGTTTGTCCAAACTCAAAGTTGGTGAAGCTGAGCTTGCCCTTAATGACACCTCGTTTGACAGTCTTTATTGACGCTAGAATTTCAACAAGCATTGCAGTTGCCTCATCAGAAAGGTCATCCTCATCAAGCGGTGCCAACTCCATAATGTTCGTTGATTCGTCAGGAGAGAAGACACTGACGTCAAGGAGAAATTCGTCAAACTTATTCCCGCTGCCGTAGTACTGCCAGTAGACGAGTCTGTGAATGACTCCTTCCATTTCTTCATACTCCTGGAGGGTCTTCCTTCGGAACTTGCCCTGCTCGCAATCGGTGAGGAGAAAGTCAATGATCTTGTCACGCTCGTTGTGGAAGACATTAGCAAGCTCCATAACCTTTACATCGACGCCGGTAGATTTGTCGATGAGGCCTTCAACGGCTCCTCTGTCCTCCAGAAGCTTGACAAGTTCGACTTGTTTGGGGCTAAGAGCTGTGTAATCAATATCTACGGGACCGTGTATCGCGGAGGGTGTGTGATTGGGGCCTGCGGGGGGCTCGGAGGAATAGGTGGTCTTGCCGGCGTCATTCACGACTTCCGCATCTGCTTCAACCTCACCCTCCATGACGATCTTAATTGGGTGCTGAAAATCATGCGTTCAAGATCGACGCGCGTTAAGAAAAGGTGGCGGAGCGGCGTTTTTAGGTGTGAGTAGAGATATCGTAAAACGGCGTATTCGTTAAGTGAGCGTATTCATATTTTCCAAAATCAGAGAATTTGCACTTTTTTTGCTCTTGCCCATTTTCTCATTTTCTCCTTTTTCTCATCTTCGCCGAATCCGAACCGAAGTCACCGAAATCACCTTCGTTAAGTCGCCGAGGTCTCCTTCCTCCCTCCTTCCTCCCTCCCCTCGCCACTTCCCCAACTCTCCCCCCCCTCCTCCGATCACCCGCCCTCCCAACTTACCTCCTAACCACACGTCCTGTAGCCCCACTACTCCAATGGTCCCAAGAAGTTGTCGACAAGGAAAGCCTCGGGATGTCCTAGTTTTTAATCCCTTGTCAACGTCTTTCGGCAATTTGTTTGTGTTAGGGTGGTTCTTTTCGTGTTGTTAGGGTATCGTTTACACGCTAAATAGTCGACAATATCTCCTCACAGCGCAATTTTAGCCAAGCAACACAATTTGGCCCCCTTACTCACAGCACCAAAAAAAATCAGCCAGCACATCCGTAGCATCAACTCGCCCTCGGTACTGCCGCTTTCTTCCCTATATTAAAAAACACTATAGCTTTGAAATAACGTTCATCGCATTTCCTCCCCCCTCCCTTGCCTCCTTCCAACCCAACCCGCCCAAACCAACCCCCCCCCCTTAAAGGGACGCCCTGTCTCCGGACCCGACGCCGACCCTGACGCTGCGGCCCGCGGAAATTAAGAAACTAGTTAAGAAAACGGCCGGGACGCCCTGTCTAGACGAAACGAAAACATAATTTTCCATTAAGTAAAGCATCAGATAAAAAAACAAAACCGCTGCGCAACTTTACACTCCACCCAGTCCCCAACACCTTCGTTCCCTCCTTCCCCCCCTCCCCCTCCATTACTTGAGCCACTCGATCCAGAATGACCGCCTCTCCTCTTCCGTCCTGTCGCCTAGCGCGCTGACCTGGCTGGCCGAGAGTCTCAGCACCTTCCAGCCCATGCCGGTGAGGATCCTTGTCTTACTTTTCGTTTGGCCGTCTTGAAAGTGGTCCTCCTTGGTTTTCGTATCAAGGTTTATCAAAAACTTGAAAGAGTGATCGCAGAGCAGAGCAACGTTCTGTTCCCTCCATGCAAAGTTTATCTCGAGGAGCTTGGACTCAAAGCCGTCGAGAGGGGAAAGCTTCTTCACGAAGCCCTCAAAGCCAAAGTTGGTGAGATCGCGGGCGATGCTATCCTCAAATTTCATCGACCTGTCTGAGTGCTTGATGTCGCCGAGAAAGTTGGATGCCTGCAGTGAGCGATTCATAATTGGGAGGGGGGAGGAAGGGGGGTCGGCGTAAAGTTTAGGAGCAGCGACACCTCATGCTGTTTGTGTGTAGCTTACTGTCCACTGCTCACAGTGTCCTTGCCTTTTGTCTTGTCTCACCTTTGCCATTGACCTCTCTTGCTCCTCATTGCAGGTCGCCAGATCTATCTTTTCGTTTCTTGCGATGAACCGTGTTTCCGAGAGCAAGTTCCAGCACGCGTCCCCAAAGTCGTCGACTGGTCTGCTCATGCATCGCCCCCACAATTTCAAGACGGCCTCCTTGAACTTCGGTAAAAACCCCGATACTGCAAAGGCCCATAAAACGCTTGCTAGGGCCGGAGGAAGGAGGGGGGGGTGAGACGATACAAAAATCTTTCTTCAGCAATCGATGTCGCCCTAAAGCAACTAACCCTCCCAAAGCCCTCTCCCCCAAGAATCTCACCTTGATTCTGCGCATTTCCCATGTTCAAGACTTTGTCCACCTTTGAGGCGGCAGCTGCGTACAGCCTCTCGTCGAAGTAGCCCATCGAAGCAAAGGCATAAATTGTGTTGGCCAGGGACACATTGGTAGCCTTCGTCACGAACTCGACTGCATTTCTGGAAACGACGTCAACTACTTTCGGGCACTGCAAGGGGGGGGGAGGGGGGGGGGTGATTAGGGAACGTCGGAAAAGCACTTACAAAACAGCAAACCACTGCATCAATAGAATGCAATGTGACTCACCTGGAACCTCAGCTTGCGCATAGCCCAAAACAAATTGGCTATTTCCATGTCAGAGGCCTTCGCGAACCTCTCTGCGACCTCCTCGATGGCCGCGCCCATCACCATCGATGAGCGATTGAGTGCGTTACTGCTGTCGACTAGCTTCGCCATTGACCAGAAGGTCTGCGACAAGTCCCACGTTGAGCCGCTCTTGAGCTGCGACGAGCGGCGGGTGGGGTTGCGTTGGTGTTTGGAATTGTCTGGCTAATTCGATGTTCGTCTCTTCTCACCTTCTCCAAAACCTCCTTCGTTTCGAGAGCACCGGCGATGTTGGTAGTTTTAAGTTTTGGGTTGAACTTTGCGAGGGCATGCATGGCTCTGTGTGGATTTGGGCGGGGGAGAATTAGGGGATGAGTTGGGGGAGAGATTTATCGGTTCGTCAAGCACCAAATCCCTGGTCGATCCATCCATTCTTTCCTCCTCTTATCGTCGGACCATTAATTCTCACCTATTGATCTCCTTTGTGCTGCGATGAGCAAAGTGACGACCGAAGGGTTGCGTTAGCATTTAGTGCGATGTTTACTTTTGGCCCATTCGATTCTTACCTCGCGCCCTTGAAGAAAATGTCGGCCTTCTCTTCGAACGCGCCGAGAGCGAAGGCAAACTTAGGTTCGTTCTTGAGCTGCTCGGCACCTCGCTTCGTCTTTGGCAGGTTGGCAATCAGGATGCCCCAGCTCTTGGCATTGTATATCTCGTGGTTCTCCTCCACGTGGGCCAAGGCAGCCGGCCATTCGTCGCGGCTGGTGAGGTTGGCAAGCCTCACGTTCATTGCATCTTCAGGGCTGAGTGGCTGCGAAGGGCTGGGAGGGAAGGGGGGGGGGGGGGTTGAGAGTAAGTGGGGGTATATTTGATATTAGAAATGTGCTGGCCCACTTGGATGTACATTAATTCTCACCTTTGCTGGTCTCTCCCGTCAGGAACATACAGAGGGCACTGGTTCATGTAGTGGCCAGGCTTCTTGCACTTCTTGCAGAGGTAGCCCGGAGGTGGCTTTGGAGGGGTAGATGGTCCAGACGGCCTCGTCGGCCCAGATTGACCGCTGATGGGCCCGCCTTGTCCAATGGATTTGCGCTTCTCCTGTTGCTCCTGCTTTCCCTGCATTTCTTGCTGCCCATGGTTCTGATTCTGGTCTCTCCCGTCAGGGACATACAGAGGGCACTGGTTGAAGAAGTGACCGGGCTTCTTACACTTCTTGCAGACGTAGCCCGAAGGCGGCTTCGGGGGGGGGACAACAGGAGGGGTAGATGGTCCAGACGGCCTCGTCGGCCCAGATTGACCGCTGATGGGCCCGCCTTGTCCAATGGATTTGCGCTTCTCCTGTTGCTCCTGCTTTCCCTGCTTCTCCTGCTGCCCATGGTTCTGATTCTGGTCCCTCCCGTCAGGAATATACAGAGGGCACTGGTTGAAGAAGTGACCGGGCTTCTTGCATTTCTTGCAGATGTAGCCCGGAGGCGGCTTGGGGGGGAGGACAACAGGAGGGGTAGATGGTCCAGACGGACTCGTCGGCCCGGATTGACCGCTGCTGGGCCCGCCGTGTCCAATGGATTTGCGCTTCTCCTGTTGCTCCTGCTTTTCCTGCTTCTCCTGCTGCCCATGGTTCTGATTTTGGTCCCTCCCGTCAGGAACATACAGAGGGCACTGGTTGAAGAAGTGTCCGGGCTTCTTACACTTCTTGCAGACGTAGCCCGGAGGCGGCTTGGGGGGGAGGACAACAGGAGGGGTAGATGGTCCAGACGGCCTCGTCGGCCCGGATTGACCGCTGCTGGGCCCGCCGTGTCCGATGGATTTGCGCTCATGACGGTCGCGAGGAGAAGGTAGGTCACGAAGAGGAGGAAGATCTCGAGGAGGATCGCGAGAGCCAATGTGGGCGGGTATGTTTGGGTTAGGGTGACCAGGAACAAATAAAGGGCACTGCAATGAGCGAGTCGAGTTGCGGGAAGGGGGTTTGTTAGCTGGAAAGGAACGAAAAGAAAGAGATTTGATTGCGCCGTGTGACAGCGCTGTCGCAATGCGGCCCATTCTCACCTGGTTCATGTAGTGGCCAGGCTTCTTGCATTTCTGTGTTGTGAGGGGGGGGGGGGGGG
>BRYA01000012.1:0-11546 GCA_030267965.1 Triparma columacea | reverse complement strand
CTTTCGGATCGTAATCGCAATCGCATTCGCAATCGCAATCGCAATTCTTGTCCTTCGCTAACGTTCGGCACCGCTTCCCTCCCCCCCTCCCAGGAGTTCCTCTCCTTCATAAAATCCACCTCCACTTCCCGCTCCGTTCCCTGCATGTGGCTCGGTGACCTGAACGTCGCCCACCGTTCCCTCGACGCTTACAACTTCGGCGCCAAGCACCTGGAGAGGCAGGCTGGCCTAACTCAAGAGGAGCGTGACTCCTTCACTAACACCCTATCCCAGGGCTACGTCGACGCGTTCAGGCACCTGAACCCCTCGGCCGAGGGCTACTACAGCTACTGGAGCAACAGGGCCGGGAACAGGGAGGTTAACAAGGGCCTCAGGCTTGACTACTTCATAGCGGACGAAGGGATGACTGCGGAGGGGGGGAAGGGTGGGGTCAAGTTATACGACTCTTATATGGACTACGAATGCGGAGGAAGCGACCACGGGGTTGTGGCGTGCGTACTTGAAGTTGACATGTAGGAACGTTGAGTTGAGGGGGAGGTGCAAGTAAGGAAAAGGGGGGAGGGAGTAAAAATGTGCTTGGGTTGAGAATAAAAATGGAAAATAATATAACCCTTCCTATTCGTAGGCATATCAACTCGACGTATTATTCAATCAAAATAGTAATCTCTTACACCTTACCTAGTCGAACCTATTTCCCTAACAAAAAAGAGAAACATTCCAAAAAACATCAAACTCATAGCAGCCTTCCCCTTCCCTCCATCACCTGTCTCTCCACGGTCTTGGCCGTGCCTACGGAGTCGAACACCCTAACCTTGACTGCTTTACCCCCGCAACCTCGTGGAGTAACGTACGGGAAGCACTGAGGAGATATATATCCCCGTCAAGAAAGTCAAAGGGTGAGAGTTGAGAAATAGAGTGAGAATTGTTTCATCATGCCCCCCCCCTCCTCTCTCACCTCCATCCTCGTACACGCGCACCCGCAGCATTTCGGCGTAGCCCTAATTTCCACGTACTCCCCCTCGCTCCCTACGCAGAACTCCTGTGCGTGGTAGCAGCACGTTGACATCGGCCAACCCCATTTGAACAGGCAAGGATCGAGGATGGAGAGGGGGGGGCAGAGGGTTATGCGACGGCCGGGAGTTATTTGGAGGTACTCGTCGTAGTAGAAGACGAGAGTGGCACCGGGGGTGAAATAGGTGGAAACCTCCTTGGCCTCAATGGAGTTCTCACGGACGTAAATATAGCCGTCTTGCCTGCCTTGCTCCTATTAGTGAAGGGGGTGTCGAAAGGTTTAGACGGTGTGTTGGAGGGTGCCCTGGTACTTCAACCAAGGCCGTAAACATTGTTGACTGGTTGCTATAGCCTCTTTCCCTTGCCAAAAATAAAATCACAACGGCATGCCACGCACACGTGCAAGCACAAACCGCACACACGCACAATCACACACGATTTACTCACATCCCTTTTAGCACTCCCTCCCTTTCCGTTCCCGCATAGACAGAGGGCTGACTTGATGGTTGGTGGACTGGTTATCGTAGCAAGGAGATTGATGTGTGAGGACGTCGTCAAAGATAGAGGGAGACGTGTAGGGTATATTAGGGGTGGGACAGAGGGAGATTGGGGGGAGGGGAGGGGGGGGGACTTTAGGGAGCTTGAGCTCATGATGCGAAGAATGGAGCTCGGGAGTGTTTGATATGACAAGAGGGAAATTTAGATGAAGGATGAAATGAATTGAGATATGATTATCATAAAAGTAAACTTATGATAAAGAGGGAGGAGAAATGTCGATAGAATATACAAGTGGTGACGAGCTTCAGCAAAACAGAGGAGAATACAACAGGAGAATATTTTTGGGGTTTTTGGATTTTCCCTCATTTCCCTTTCCTCAATTTTTGGTAAGATGTGGCGGTGTGGGAGGTCGCAATGACGACGATGATGATTACGGAGTCAACATGGGGGAGGCTGAGGGGGACGGTGAACACGAGGATGGGAACGCTGCAGACAAGGCCAAGCGCGAGGCGAGGAAGGCCCTTTATATTGCTGGCGTCGTGAATACTATTTGAGAAAACATACATGTAACAGTAACAGGGGGGAGGGGGGGAGGGTTAACGAACGAGGGTGGGTAACGGGTTACACTTTTAAGAATAAGGGGGGGAGGGTGAAAACACTGGTGGGTAACGGGTTGCACTTTTAAGAATGAATCTGCTTTTCGTCCGTGCTCATGGTGTTCGTACACGGTCCTGCGCACGACTTCGCGTGGAAGGCGACTTTTCCTACTTTTCTACCCAATATGTTTCCGACCCAAACCTCCCCTTTCTACGGAAATCGGTGAAAGACGGTTTTGGACTGGATATTTTCCTACGTGTTCCTAAACTGTTGCCACAAACTAAAAAAACTTCAACAAAATCACTAGCTCACGTTCGCATTCAGTTTATACTCGTTCCTTTCCCCGCTTCTCCCCTTCTTCCTCCCTACCTACCTCCCTCTACCATCTCTAACCTTTCATTTCCTCTTCTCACTTTCCTCCCCCCCCGACTGTACCCATCCTCCTCCTCTTTTTCCCTCCTTTCTCCCCCCCAAATCCTCCACCTCGTCCCGATTTACCCCCCCCCTTTTACCCCTTCTACCCCCCTCCTACCCTCGTCGACCCCCCTCTCCCCTTCCCTCCTCTATCCTTTGACCTCGCTCCTCCTCCTTCCTCTTCTTCTTCTTTTTTCCTGTCCAAAAGGTACTGGTAGTTCGAGCGATGGATTCCCTCCGACCTTACGAACTTGGCGTTGCCCTCATCATCGCTATACTTTCAGTCACAATCTGCTCGCCATTTGTCCTTATTGGGATGGTCCTCGATACGCCGCCTGATCCGATTTGGCTCGGTTTATTTATAACCTGGATTGGCAACGCCCTTCATATCTCGGCTAGCACTTACGGAGATATGCTCACCTCTTTGCGGTTTGGTTATTCGCTTGGCCAAATAGCGCCGATGCTGGTTACCACTGCCATCTTTGTCGGGGCCAGTGCGGCCTTCAACAACGCACTCTGGGACACCGACCCGATGCCGCATCTTTACTGGATCCTGACGATTTCGGTACTTGCCTGGAGTTTCATCTGGGTGTTTGGCGTTCCTAAAAGGTGCTGGCTAACGCCAGAAGGCGACCCCTTGGGTAATGGTCAAAAAGCAGGCATGGCGCTAGCTGTCACATTTGGGAGTGCAGTTATTATGGCAATTGGGATCGGAATTATGGTTGCGTTGCGTTACTTTGCAGCCAAAGATGACCCCGTGATGGAAATACTCATTATCAGCGTGATATACCCGATCTTGAGAGTTGGATTTAAAAAGATGATATTCGCGATTGTAGATGTCATGGGCCTTGCGGACGCGGACGGAGATGGGAAAGGCGGCGAAGATGCTCGTCTTAAGAACATTTGCCGAGACACGATAGGCTTTGAGATTACGTTTGGGGGTCCGGGCATGTGCGCCGCAGCGGCGTTGACTTCTTGGGGAGGCTTTTTTACTAGTCTTTGCATGGGCGCGGCTGTTGAGGTAGCATGCGACCTCCTTATTCTGTACAAGAAGCTGAATAAAATGTCCCCGCTAGACTTGCTTTTGTGCCGCAAGCCAGAAAAGCAAGCGAAGGTGCATAGCGAAGACGCTGCCACTACGACGAAGGACTCTGCCACTACGACGAACGACTCTGCCACTACGACGAACGACTCTGCCACTACGACGAACAAAGAAGAAAAAGACAAATTACTGAACTTTCACGAGCACCGTCTCTCTGCGGAGGACTTGGGCGAGAAGATTTCAGTGATGCTGTCTCCGCTCTTCATGTGGGCTGGAATCATGATTTACATCCACCACGCTGAAGCAACTGCACCGGGACCTGCGAGTCAAGTATCTAATACCATGGAGAACTCAACAATGGCGGCAAATTCGACAGCGATCAGTCGACTTGAAATTGCTGAGTCCATGCGGGATTTGACCCCACCCGCAGGCATTTTCGTGCTGCGGTGCCTGCTGATGGTGTTGTTTGAGGTCTTCACTCATGTTGTCAAGAATGTGGCGTTGGTGCGCGCCTTTGGTCTTAACTTCGCGAGAGTTCACATTGAGGTGCCCGTGAACAATGCTTTGACGTTGGCGGGTTCTGCACTCGCACTCCTCGGATGCGTTATAACAGGCGTTGCTATTACTGCTGCGATGTAGTGCTGCCTCATGTGGCGGACAAACCGGGACTGTTCCGACGGGTGAAGAAAAGGATTGGGAGAAAGGGTTAGGGGGGTGAAGGGGGGACAGGTTTTGGGTTTTAAGATGAAAGTAAAAAAGTTAGAAAAGGAAACACTTGGATGCAAAAACGTGACATGAATCGGCCCCAGCAAAAGTGGTCTTTAAACAAATCTCCCCACTCTAAGATCGCGAGCTATTGGCAATTGAAGGTTTTATTTTATTAAGGGTTTTGTTGGAAATCACTTTGCCCCAAATTCGGACCAAATTTTATCTGCCATCTTTTAGGTTTTTTACATTATAACCATCTTATCGTATCGATAGCTAATCCCTACTTCTCCATTTGCTCAGAAGCTGCAAGCTACCTAATTGTTTTGGTAGTTGAATGGGAGCTTCAGCCTCACGTGAGAGGTTCCTTGCCTCTACCGATAGACTATCAACAGAAACAGTAGGCTCTGATGACGTTGAGTTCTGGGATGAGCTTTGGAAGCTTGGTAGTTCAAGCGAGGAGGTGAGTGTGGAGTTTTTGAGCACTGCAAACAATTTGAGGAGGATATTTGAGGGATATTTGAGGCCTCATTTGAGGATATTCGAGATGAGCTTATTCACTACATTACTGTATGCCCAAAAACTCAATCTACGCCACATGCACAACACAGGTGTTCTCTGTTCTATCACCAAACTCCATCCGTCTCCTACGGCGTTCTCATTTCACAAATCTATCCACCCTAATTACCCAAGCTACGGCTCAGCTCTGTCAAGTGGTGGAGACTCCCTACTCAATATACTTCGACCAGGCTTTGAACTGCGTCCGCGTTTTGACCCGGCTGCTTCCATTCGTGATGGAGGACGTGGCTGAGAGTGAGCTTCGTGAGGAGGATGGTTTGAAGACTGCTGAGGAAAGGGAAGAGTTGAGGGCCAAAATTGAGGATCTCTGCTGGGGGGAGGGCGACATAGCGATGGACCAGCCGGGGGACGACGGGTACCGCGAGCCGATAGGCCTGCTCGTCGTCCACGCTACCATGCACATGCTATTCCTACCTCAGTTCACTTGCGACTACTTTGAGGAGCCAGACAACAACGACGAGGAGGAGGACGGGGAGGCCGACGACGGGGAGGGCGAAGAGGCCACCCCTCAGATCCTCTCACCGACGGCCTCGGTAAAGCTCGACAACCTCGTCCCTTCCAACCCCCCCCCAGCACCCTCGTCCCCAGTCGGAGTCTCGAGGACCTTCTCCTCAACGACGTCCCTATCACAAGCAAAGCCGTTCGCGCTGCACCCGACCACATCGACGTGCATATGGGCGTACGGACCGGGCATACACAAGCCAGGGAAGAAGGTGAGATTGTGAAGATGACTCTTAACATTCTAAAATACATAAACCCTAAACTTGGCCCCCTCCGCCCCTCGCTCCAATTTCAATTTCCAGCCTTCTCAGATAATCGAGAACCCTGCCTACATCAAGAACCGCATCGAAGTCCTCCGTCTTCTTCTCTCCTCCTGTTCCTCCTGTCTATTCTCAGGTTCTCCCTCCTCCCGTTGGACCTCTACTGCCTGTTCCCTAGATTCTCCGAAGGCCGTCGAGCTCTTTCACAGCCTCGTCAACACCGTCATGGGGTACAACCCGGGGAAGGGGGTAATGCCTTACTCGGGGGTATTCGGGGGAGAGGGGAAGAGAGAGGTGAGAGGGGAAGGAGGGGACGGGGGGGGGGGGGGGGGTAGGGGGGAGGGGCAAAACACACACACACACACACACACACACACACACACACACAAAAGTTATGGGGGGAAAATAACAAATAACTAACAATCCCCAATCCCCCAACCCCCCCCTCCCCCCAAAACAAACACCCAAACGCCCAGTTGGTGGAACTCTGCGTACAGATGCTGATCGTACTGCTGGACTACGGGAGTAAGGGGGTCGAGGGTACCTTGGACGACGATGGCGCCTCAGCGGCAGGTGACGATAGCGACGGGAACGGCAAAGGTTCGGGAGGGAATGATGACACGGAATCACCGGAACAATATAGAAAGGTTTACCTGGACCCGAAGGCAGGAAACGAGGAAGGCTTCAATATCTTCAGGACACTCGTCCGCAACATGAGAGGCTCGTACTCTTTCAACTTCGTCTTCAACGGCTTCTCAAACATACTCAACTCCGTACACTTAGCCGCCAACACGTACCTACCAGGATCGATGAGAGGGGCGCAATTCCACCAGGAGACGCTGGTGCTGCTGTGGAAGTTCCTGGAGGAGAACGAGGAATTTGAAAAATGGATCATACAGAAGGAGGACATCAATGAGGTGAGGAAGCCGGGGGAGAGGAGGAGAAGGGGAGGGGAGGGTTGGTCAATATTATAACGCACTAACGCGAACCCCACCATCCTCCCCACAACTCCTCACGCACGTCACTTGCCCCAGCTTGTCGTGCCCATATGCTACTTCATGTACAGCTCGCGGAAAGATTCAACTTCGGTGGGACTGATCCACATGTGCGCGTTCATCCTCCTCAAGCTCTCCGGCTCCCGGGACTTCTGCATAGCCCTCAACCGGCCGTTCTCCACCCACCTCCCCATCGACCTCCCGCTCTTCACCGGCACCCACGCTGACCTCCTCGCCATAACCGTCCATAAGGTCATAGCGAATGGAACGCAGAGCCTCAGGCCGCTCTACGGGTGCATGATCACGACCATCTGCAACGTCTCGCCGTACTGGAGGGGCCTCAGCCTAACAGCCAGCCTAAAGGTCGTCAACCTCCTCGAGATCTTCACCGCAAACAAGAAGCTCTACACCGACACACCCACCTCGGAGGAAAACATCGGCCACGCGGCCCTAATCCTTGAGATCTTCAACAACGTTGTCCAGTACCAGTTCACAGGGAACGAGCAGCTAGTTTACGCCCTCATTAGGAAGAAGGGTGCCTTCCTCAAGCTCACGAACCTCAAGGCTGAAATCGCTGCCTCCAACTGGCGCAAGGTCCATAAGGTCGCCCCCCCTGAGACGCCGACGACAGCGGAGACAACCGTCGCCCCCCCCCCTCCCCCGCCGACCCCACCAGCTCCCAGTGACGGCAAGGTTGGCTTAGCATCCCCCCCCCCAGACGGAGCTTGGGTGGAGAAACTGAAGGCCAAACTTCCACTCGACACAGTCACCAGGCTCCTTAAGTCCGTCTCTCCCCTAATCGACGACATGGTTACGGGGAAAGACGGTGTCGTAGACGAGGAGGATATCCTCACCCTCCTCCGCTCAACCACACTCGTTGGACTACTACCTGTACCGCACCCTATAGTTATTAGACAGTACAGGAAAAACGACTGGACGGGGAACTGGTTCACGGCGTATCTGTGGGGGGTTATCTTCTTGAGGAACCAGAAGTTGCCGGTTTTTGATGGGGATTCTATCAAACTTTTTCAAGTCACGGCGAAGGAATCTAGATAAGGCTTGAGGAAACTGATGATACCCTATTGAACTGTTTCAGGGGTCACGGCTAGGGAATCTAAGTGAAAGGAAAATGGAGTGAGGTGTGTCAGGGTGTGTGTGGGGGGGGGGGATGAAGGGTGAATCATGTTGATAGTTAGGAGGAGGAAGTGCACGAAAAAGGGACCTCTCAAGGGGGTCAAAGAATTTGGGTTTGGGGAAAGCGAAAAACCTTAAGAAGCCTGCTATTGAAATTATGATGGTGTTTTCTGTTAGTTTTTTCTAACTCACGGAGAAGAGCGGGAGTTTAAATCGAACCGAACTCAGCCCAGCAATCAGAGTCCTCAGGTCCACCTCCGTTGATAACGTTAGTGTAACCGTTTGCGATAAGGAAGTCCTTTTGGTGGTGTGAATTGTGTGAGATGAGGTGGGTGTTTTGGGTGGGGGGGGGGGAGGAGGAGGAGGAAAGGAAAAAACATGTAAAAACTACTCACCTTGGCTTTCTGTCCCCTTCCTCCGCCCCCACAGTGCGTGATGATAGGGGTGGTTTTCTCCGCCCCCATATCCTCTAAAGGCTTCAAATCCATACCCTTTGCAACCCTATCGAAAACAAGGTTTACAGAGTTGGGACGGTAACCTGGGGTGGAACCAGCTAGAGGAGCTTTGGATGAAGACTTGGCGTCTCCGGGTTCGATTGTGAAATCTGGATTACGAGCATCAACGACGATAACGGAACCTGGGTTTGAGGTTACGAAATCACGAATCTCAGAGGGAGCTGAGACACCAGGCTGAGGAGGTGGAGGGAATCTTGTTAGAATTATAGGTATTTAATGCGATTTTGAGAAATTAGGTTGGAGAAACTAACCTTGCGATTGTAACCTCCGTCAGTGGACATGAAACGAGCGGTAGTGAATGCGCGGTGAGGCAGAGCAGGGGTGAAGGATCTGACGGCGAGTGGGGAGAGGAGAAGGACCTTTGTTAAAGAGCGAGAAAGTTGCATCTAGGCAAATGACGGTGTTATTGAGACTATAATATGCGATAAAGAGCAATCTAAGATCCAATGGATGTTTCTTGTTGATATTTCAGGGGCAATCAATTTGCTATGTAAGTCCTCATTTCCCAATTGGCTTTATTTCTCCTCAATTTGTTGTATTTAATCAATATTACGGCTATACTTGGCTTATAATAAATAGTTATACCTCATACCTACAATTTAATCCCCTAAATAATCCAAAAACAAGAAATAACCAACAAGTGCGCCATGATGTCGATGTTAATCTCCATCTCATCCTCACCTCTCTCTAACTACTCTAACTACATGCTTCTCTCAATCCTAATCCTCCTCCTAATCCCTCCCACCCTCCCCTACACCCTCCCTCCCCCTCCCCCCCTCCGTCTTTACAACACGTTAACAAAGTCCACTACCCCCTTCATCCCTCTCTCCCCCGATGGTACTGTAAAGATGTACACCTGCGGACCCACGGTATACGCGGAGGCGCATTTGGGGAACTTTAGGGCTTTCTTGACGTACGATATTTTGAAGAGGGTGCTTGTTAAGGTTTATGATAAGGAGGTGAGTGTGGGAGACTGAAGGGAGAGCTGGAAGGTTGGCAAGAAAATTGGGTTCACGTAAGGACGCTTTTTACAACGTCCAAGCTAAGCTAACATACCTACGGCCTCTTGCTGCTAAAACTCACAACCTTCAAATCTCCCCCCCCTTCAACACCTCCCCCAAAATGCTCAGGTGGATCACGTTTGCAATCTGACAGACGTGGATGATAAGATAATAAAGAAATGTCGCTCGTTAAAAATCACCGACGCGAAAGATCTCACCGGTAAATACACAGATATCTTCATGCACGATTTGTCGGACTTGAACATACTCCCCGCCTCTAGGTATCCTCGTGCCACAGATCACATCCCTGATATAGTAAAAATGATTGAGGATTTACGTGACGTTGGTTTAGCTTACCGCGACCCCGACGGTTGGTGGTTCGACGTTTCGCAAAAGTCAGGTTACGGTTCTCAGTTGGTAAACGTAGCTTCTCTCTCTGACGAGGTTGACATAGACGCTGACGGTGACCAGGATTACCGAAGTGATAATGTGAAGGTTGGAGGGATGCCGAAGGGGGGGGAGAAGGTTAAGAATAATAAGAGGGACTTCGCGCTTTGGAAAGCGTATAAGGAGGGGGTGGATATTGATAGGTGAGGATGTGAATATATCTAAGACGAGGCAGAGCGTAAAGGGACTGAAGTAGGGGTGTTGGTGGGCTTCCCCGTCCTCACTTGTCGATGTTAGACACATGTCATCACTACGCTCTTCCCGTGCATTTTCAGCACTCACTAACTCCCACCTCCCCTCCCCTCCCCTCCCTATACCCTCCCTTCCCCCAGCCTAACTTGGGACACCTCCCTAGGTCTAGGTCGTCCCGGTTGGCACATAGAGTGTTCAGCAATCTGCCGTACCCTCCTAGGCGACCGTATCGATATCCACATGGGTGGTACTGACCTTAGATTCCCACACCATGAGAACGAGATCGCGCAAAGCGAAGGGGTTATGGGGAAAGAATGCGGGAAGGAGGAAGGGAGGGAGTTTTGTCAATGCTGGGTTCATAATGGTTTCGTTAAAATGGGGGAGGAGAAAATGTCCAAAAGGTAAGGTTTCGGGCGTTTCGTTTGAGCGCGCTTTGTTTCGAGGGCGTTTCCAGGGCGTTTCGGTTGTGCCTAAAAAATCTCACCGCCCTAAATCCTCTCCTCCCTTCCACACTTCAGCCTCGGTAACACGCTTACACTACAGTCCGAGTGTCCAACAACGTTGGATAAACGCGCCTTCCGTTACCTCGTAGTAACCAGTCACTACCGTCAGGAGATGACTTTCACAAGTGACGCCTTAAACGCATCCAAAAGAGCGGTCGAGAGGGTTGATAAATGCATGAGGGATATCAAAGACATACAAAAGACAGGGGATAACAAGGAAGGGGGGGAACTGGGGGAACTCTGTGAGAGGGAGGCTGGGAAATTCTACAAGGCGATCGCGGACGACCTCAGCACACCGAGGTGCGCGGCTAGCATGTTCGCTGTTGTTAAAGGGGCGGAGAAAGAGATTAAAAGGGGGAGGAGGGAGGGTGGGGGTTGGGATATCGATGGGTTGGGGAGGGCTATGGATACGCTGAGGATGTTCGATGAGGTTTTCGGGATACTTTACGGACAAGAAGAACAGGAGGGTGATGGGGGTGGTGGGGAAGTTCCAGAGGACGTTATGGAGCTGGTCAGGAAGAGGGGAGATGCAAAGGCTGGGAAGGATTGGGGACTGGCTGACGAGCTTAGGGACGAGATTGCGGCAAGAGGATGGCAGGTGAAGGATTCAAAGGACGGGGCGACGGTTGTTAAACTGTGATGGTTTGAAACTTTGATCTGCTGCGGTTTCTTCTTAATGCTTTGCAAAGGCCCGAAGTCACTTCGAAGTTTGCTCGTTGGCTCAAGCTTCCTGGTGCGCCTTATGTGCAGAGTGTCCACAGAACATACACAAGCGTCCAAGAAACGAAAGAGGTGAGGTCGAAAAAGGCGTCACCGCCTCCCCTCCCCCAACCGCGAATGAAGCGTGTAATGTGCACGTAACGATATAGTGAAGGATTCCCTAATGATTTAGAATGTTGGAAAATGGATCAGAACACTGAAATCCAACCGACAGATCGTCTTTTTGGCAAATCCACAGGGTCAGTATTTATACCAAATCGGGCGCTTTTACTCCTACACTATCCTTTAAAGTACAAATCTTGCTATCATTATACCATTTATTCACTGTTTCCTCGCATACGCCCCCAAATATGGAGAAAAAGAGCTCTCTTTCTCAACTGCTCGTTCGTCGTCCTCCAAATTGTTTTTGTGTGATTATTTGGCCAATATCGG
>BRYA01000011.1:9531-28761 GCA_030267965.1 Triparma columacea | reverse complement strand
AAGGTTGAGCTACTCTTCGACACTCGAACTGTTCAAGGCTGCCCCGGAGCAGAAGCCGCTTCGCGTCAAATAGATGATTGATCGCAAGATAGAGCCCCCTGACTGGGAAAACACATTTTAACAAAGAATCACGAGAAGGAGAAGATTTTGGGAGAAAGCAGATATTATAGATACTCCTCCGCCGCGAGGTGATCTATGAGCCCCAGTGCATTTTGGATGAACATATCTAACTACCTTTTAAAACGAAAGTATGAACTATTTTTGGGCAATAGAGCGGACAACATTGTGATCTAGGCGGCATGTTGTTAACTTGTCTTACCTTCAGTCGATGTTAGATAAAATGTAACCACACTGCACACACCTGGATTTATTTTTCCGAGCTGATCCCATATTTTTTACCCTTTCTTTCCATCCTTATTTTTCCTTCATTTCCACCTTGATATAGAGTTTACCTTTAATCAATGAGCTATTAAATATTGATAGATATCCATTTTATCACTTTTTAATCTTCCTAACTCCTCACAGCAATAAATTTTATAACCCCGACATACCCCCGACTCACACCCTCTCCAAATATCACCTAAATATCATGTCAATCATACGTGATCTCTCTGCTGGAAGTATAGCTGGGGGAATCAGCTGTGCTCTAGGCCATCCTTTTGATACAGTCAAAGTAAGAATGCAGAACTCCCCCTCAATATATCCCAACTCAACAAAAACGATCTCGGCCATTCTCAAGGAGACTGGCCTTCGAGGTTTTATGAAGGGCGTCCTCCCTCCTCTCCTCTCCATCTCCCTCTATCAAGCCGTCTGCTTCGCAAGCTTCCAGACGTCCCTCCGCCTGTTCTCAGGGGGGGCGAGGGAGGAGGAAGCTACAAACGCACAGCTCTTTGCAGCGGGGACGGCAAGCGGATTCGCGACAGTCCTGGTCACGACGCCAACCGACCTCCTCAAGATCAGGCTGCAGCTGAGGGAAGGTGAGGGAGGAGCTTGAGGGAGAAGGGGGGGGGGGGGGAGGGGGGCGATTTCTGACACGTTATACAACATCTTCCACATTATTACACCATCTTTCCGCAGGTTCAGGGGGTGGTAAGCTCCGAGATATGCTCCACGAGGCCTCCAGGGTCCTCGCCGAGTCCGGTCCCCGTGGTTTCGCCCGAGGTTGGGAGGCCACCGCTCTCCGCGACACCTGGAGCACCGGTCTGTACTTCATCACCTATCACACAGCCAAGCGGCACCTATACGAGGCGGTGGGGGGGGAGGGAGGGGGGTCACAGGCGGCGGTGGAACTTACGGCGGGGGGACTAGCGGGCTGCGTGGCGTGGGGGGCATGCCTGCCTTTTGACGTACTAAAGACAAGGGTCCAGGGGGGGGCGGGGGGGGTGGGGCTGGGGGAGACGCTGAGGACGCTGGTTAAGGAGGAGGGGGTGGGGAGCCTCTTCAGCGGGGCGGGACCCATCTTGAGCAGGGCGTTCTTGGTGAACGGGATCACTTTCTGGGCTTATGAGGAGGCGTGCAGGTGGATCGACAGATTAAGAGTGAGATAGATTGTTTAGAATGAAAATCAAGAGTAAAAAAGGTTTTTCTTTTCTGTATACATGGATTCTTTAATCGTTTCCCCGTTGGTGTCCCCCACCTCTCCTCCCTCCCCCCCCCTTCAATCCTCGTCCTTGAAGACTCCTACGCAGCCCACAAAGTTGGGGCTTGGGCAGTGGTACTTGTGCCCTGTGAACTTGAGCTCCCCGGTGCTGAGGTTGAAGGAGAAGACGTTCACGGAGTCGCTGTCCTGGTTGGCGACGATTAAGAACTGGCCGGACTGGTCGAACTGGAAGTGACGGGGGGTTAAACCGAACGTGTGGAAGAACCCCACTTGGTAGAGGGTGCCCTAAGGAGGAGGGAGGTGGTGGGTGGGTGAGTGAGTGGGTTGGTTGGGTGGGTGGGTGGGTGGGTGGGTGGGTGGGGTTATTCTCTGGTCTTCATTTCCCTTTCGGTCATAATAACTCCCTTTCCATTCGCAAGTTCCTCCACTGTAAAGAATCCGCACATCCGTTCCTTATTTCGATGACCAATCTATCCTCAACGTAGCAATTGTAGGAGAAAAAGAATAGTGCCCCCCCCGCCCGCCCCCCCCGGTGTTCTCTCACCTCCATCCCCTTCTTGGTAGAAACCTTCAAAATGGCGATGCTCTCGTGTCCCCTGTTGCTGACGATGACGAACCTCCCGCTCGGGTGCGAGCATATCCTCCCGCACGTGTTGAGCTCCAGCGGGAACGCGGAGGGTATCGTGGCTATGTTCTGGACCATGCTCATGGTCTGGCAGGCCCTGTCCTCGGGGGGGAGGGGGGAGCCGTCAGACGTCGAGGAGGCGATGGAGGAAATCTTCTCGCGGTCGATCTTGAAGACGGCAATGCTGCTGGAGAGCTCGTTTATCACGTAAGCGATGGGGAGGTGGGGGTGGAAGTCGATGTACCTAGGCCCGTCCGGGGTCCCCCCTTGCAGGCCGCTGGGAATGGCTGAGAGGGGCGTGAAGGATCCGGTGGCCTTGTCAAAGTAAAACTGCCTGATTAGGTCGCATCCGAGGTCGGGAACGTAGGCAATTACGCCCTCGAAGGGGTCGACTACGATGGCGTGGGAGTGGGGGTCTGCCTGACGCTCGGCGATTGTGTCGTTATCGTTGTTGGAGTGGTTCACGTGGGAGCCAACCTTGGCCTTCATCTCCCGGCCCTCGTTGGGGTCGTAGGTGGCGATGGCAGATCCGAGGGTTCCGTCCTGGTGGATAGGGAGGGTCACGAGGGTGGAGTTCCAGTAGTTTGCGACGATCATGTGGTTGGAGTTGGTGATGGTTAGGTAGCAGGTGGAGGTGCCGGAGGCGTCAACGTCGGCAATCTTGGAAGAGAGAGGGGGGGGGGAGGGGGGGGGAGGGGGGGTCGAGCGAATCAAGTCGCGATTTGTTTTGTGTTAGTGCGTGAGTGCGTGCGATCTATATTGTTTTGACTTGTTTCCCCTCTCCCCCCCCCCTCACCTTTGTGAGCTTCCCGTCCTGCTCGATCTTGAAACCCAGCACTCTCCCGTTCTCCTCTATGTCCTCCGTGCAGCAGTAAATGATGTTCCTGTCCCTGTGCATCCTGCTGAAGGCCGGGTTGACGACGTCCGAGCCGCCGACGGAGAGGAGGGTCATGGTGCCGTTGGAGGAGTTGAAACCGTAGGTGTAGAGACCGAACTTTGACTCGGTGCCAAAGGGGCCGTGGGCGAGGTTGTCGAAACGGGAGTAGGTGGAGATGACGAAGAGCTGGGGGAGGGAAGGAGAAGGGAGGTGGGGGAAGGAGAAGGAGAAGGGAGGTGAGGTCATAGGAATAAAGTAACACCGTCCCCCCCCCCTCTCTCTCAATCGGCTCTCCTCCCCGCCCCTATTCCCTTACCTGATCTCCGACTTGTGGTGGCAGGCACTGTCCTGCAGAAGCATTCTCGCAGAAGCTGCTAGTCCTTGTCTTTGTATCCCTCTCAACTGCTTGTGTTAATTAAAGCGAAGGTGTTAAATGGGTTAGAATATTCATTAAAAGGTTCATTAAAAGGACGGGACGGACTCTGAGCGGCGGAGAATGCCGGAAAGAGGGGTTGAAGGAAGAGGGGTTGGAGATGAAGTCGATTGAACTAGAGTAATGTTGTAAAATTGAGCCCTCTTTGTTCGTTATAGTGTATTTTAGTGGCTTTATTGTGGATATTAATAGTAGGCGGTCTAATTTTGTAGAAATTCAACGCGTTCAATGAATCTAGTGATGAATAAAGGAGAAAAGATTATGGTGCCGGTGACCAGCAGCTGATTTATTCCATCCTGCTGATTTATCCTCTCCTGACGATCTTGAGGGACGTTGAATGAGTAAATGAGAGACTTACCTTCATACTGAGGTTGTAGAGGTATAATATTTGTGTGTGGGTTTCCTACTGGTGGCATATTTAAGATAAGATTTTTGGCTTCAAGTCCAATTCCTTTCAGAAAAAGTTTCTGGAAAGTTGGCCTGTTCTACCAAATGTTATAGAGTGAGTTCTCAACATGTTTTCGTACTGTATAAAGCGAGATGTGGGATACCCATAGTATGAGAAGACATCAGATATACATTTAGACCCGCTCAGACGCCGTTGACACAATTATATAAAGAAAATTGTTTTCAAAAAACAAGTTAATTACGCATTCGTACGTAAATTGATGCTCGACGGGTCAACAGTATACTCAAATTTGTGGACCCAAAATTTGAAGACGTATCAACACCGTTTTTGTCACCAAATGAACGATGGCAAAAACTGCTAGATCGCTCATGGCATTCGACCCATTTTTTTCTCCTTTTCCTTCTCCTTAACCTAAATGTAAGAATACGCACAATTTTTGAACATCTTGACTTTATTGGCATCGAAAGAGTCCTAAATATGTCATAATTCAACTCATAACTTAGCTTGAATGTAAAATTTGAGGGAGGTACAAACGATGAGGTGGATTTAATGTCCTCATTTTAGCTTATTTATACGATATATACACCTACTCACTCACTCACTCGCATTTACCTCAATTTCACCCCCAATCCTCTTCTCCCCCCAATCCTCTTCTCCCCTCCCCTCCATCACCTCAAACAGCATGACAAACCCCGTGGCAAACCTCCTTTTTGCATCCTCAATATTCGCCGCCCGCTTGTGTTCCTTCCGCGCCGTCGCCTCCTCCTCTCCCCGTACCTTCTCCACCTCCATCCCCTCCTCTTCCCTCCCTCGCTCCTCCCGTTTCAAAGGCAAGACCTTCATAGTGACCGGTGGTACCTCAGGGGTGGGGGAGAGCATAGCCCTCCAGCTCGCCGCTGAGGGTGCCTCCGGTGTCAGCGTTGTCGGGAGGAACGAGACCAGGGGAAACGGCGTGGTCTCAAAGCTCAGGGACCTCGGTTGCGAGGGCCTCTTCATAAAGGCAAGCATGGACTCCGTACCCGACGTTCAAGCAGTCGTACCCAAGCACGAGGAGAGGTTCGGGGTTGCACACGGCCTCGTTAACTCCGCGGGGGACACGGGTAGGGGGTGGCTTAAGGACCAGTCAGTGGAGAGCTGGGACAGGCTCTTTGCGGTGAACGCAAGGGCACCCTTCATCCTAACACAGGCCGCTACCAACTCAATGATAAGGTCGAAGATCCAGGGTTCCGTAGTCAACATAATAACCATAACCTCGCACGGTGGTCAACCCTACCTCTGCGGATACGCAGCATCCAAAGGCGCGCTGTCAACGTTCACGAAGAACGCGGCGCACCAACTTAGAAAGGACAGGATCAAGTGTAACGGGATTAATATTGGATGGACCGCGAGTGCGGCGGAACATAAACTCCAGGTTGAGGAAACTGGGGATGAAAAATGGCTTGAGAAAGCGGGGGAAAAGGTGAGGAGGGGGGGTGGGGGGGAACGGAGGATTTTTAACTTTAACCTTTTTTCCTTTTTTTATTCAACCCTCCCTCACCCTCCTCCCCCTTTTCCCCTATATAGGTACCGTTTGGTCGCTTGGTCCAACCTGGTGATATAGCGGAGCTGGCTTGCTTCCTACTCAGCGATAAGAGCGGCGTCTGCACTGGGAGTGTTATCGACTTTGATCAGATGGTTATTGGGGGCTACGATTAAGGAGGTGGGGGGAAGCGGGTAGAGGGGGGGGGGGTTGGGGTTGGAAACTAAATTGCGAATACAGAATTGCAAACCAAACTGGAATAGATTTGAAGGATAAAATGATTCCGAAGATTTCTTGGAAAATAAATGAGTCACCAGGAGCAAAACCTTTAGGCCCACAATCTCCTTCTCTCGCTGTTTAAACCCTCTTATTGGCATCACATTAGATAATCAGTGTTTATAGTTGTGTCATCATTCGTTTATTATCTTTATCTATCGTTCTAATCACAAATTTGAGGCCTCAGTTGACGTCATCTTCCCGACTCATACTTCCTTCATCTGTCTCTCATTCATCTATTAATACATTCAATAGATCATCCTGTTTCATACGTTTGAATTATCGTTGTAAGCGTCGTTATAAGTCATCTTTATCATATTTAACGTCCTCAAAAATGAGTGATAATGGAAGTGAAGAAAAGGGAAGTGGAACTATTGCTATACAACTACTACATAACTCACTAAGACTACATGATAATCCACCATTACATGATATTGAGAAGGCTAAATACAGGTAAGAACAGAGGGGAATTGGAGGGGAAGTGTATGGAGAGTTATAGAGGGATACTGAGGGGGAATACTGAGGAAGCACTTAAGAGAATGAACAAGGCCAAAACTAAAGCCAAATCTAGCCAAGTAAAGTGAAGCGACAAGCTAACCCTATCCCTTACCACCCCCCCTCCACCCCCCCTCCACCCCCCCTCTCCCTACCCACCACAACACACAGCTCCTTCGTCCCTCTCTACATCATTGCCTCCGATCACCCCTTCGATCAGAGCAGGACTCCCCTAACCGTGAACAAGAGCAGAAGTAAGTTCATTCACGAGTCCCTGACCTCCCTCGACGGAAGCCTCAAGTCAGTGGGATCAGGGGGGCTCGTCGTGCTGGAAACTAAGGACTACCCAGCCACCAAGTCCGAGGAAGACGATGATGATGATGATGATGATGAAGAAGAGGACAGCTCTGAGGAGGAGTTCAGCGGGTCTGACGACGGTGATGAGGCCTCGCAGTACGCGTACACCCCCGACGACCTCTCCTACGCCCACGCCCTTAGCCGCTTTCTCTCGTCCTCCGTCCTCCCCCTCGCCCCCAACCCCTCCTCCGTTCACGTTTACTACGAGCGCGAGACCTCCCTCCCCGTAATCAGGCGTTGGAGGTGCTGCCTCGAGAAGGCGTTGAAGCCTGCGGGGGTAAAGACGAAGGTCTACGAAACCCACAACCTCCACGCAATGGACGAGTACCTGGCCAGAGGGAAGGGAGGATCGCCACCGGCATCGTACGGAGCGTTCTGTAAGATATTCGACTCCCTACCACCCCCCGACGCATGCGTACCGACTGTCGGGGAACTTCCGGGACTGCCGAAGGAAGTGAAAGGGACGGGAGTACCGAAGCTGGAAGGGCTGAAGGTGGACATGAAGACAGGAGGGGGGCTAGTTTTCAAGGGGGGGGAGTCGGAGGGGCTGAAACAGCTTAAGAAGACCGTCATTGACAACCCAGCCTGGGCAGCAACGTTCGAGAAGCCCAAGACGGCCCCGAACGCCCTTAGCCCATCCACGACATGCCTCTCACCACACGTTAAGCACGGGACCGTCAGCCCACGCCTATTCTTCCACGAGCTCACGAAGGCTTACGAGGCCAACGCCTTGGGTGGGGGTAAGAACAGCAAGCCCCCAGTCAGCCTGCACGGGCAGCTGCTATGGAGGGAGTACAACTACCTGTACGCTTACAGCTGCCCGAACTTCGACCGCATGGTGGGGAACCCGGTCGCGAGGCAGATACCGTGGGACGACGACCCACTACTACTGAAGGCGTGGAAGGACGGGAGAACGGGGTTCCCGTTTATTGACGCTATTATGACACAGCTGAAGGAGGAAGGGTGGATACACCACCTAGGGAGACACGCGGTAGCGTGCTTCCTTACTCGGGGGGACCTCTGGATAAGCTGGGAGGAAGGGGCGAAGGTGTTTGAGGAACGGCTGGTAGACGCGGACTGGAGCATCAACAACTTCAACTGGCAGTGGCTCAGCTGCACGGCGCACTTCTACCAGTACTTCCGATGCTACTCGCCCATATCTTTCGGGAAGAAGACGGACCCTAATGGTGACTACATTAGAAAGTGGATCCCCGCGCTATCGAAGTACCCGAAGAAGTACATATACGAGCCCTGGACAGCACCACCATCAGTGCAGGAGGAGTGCGGGTGCGTGGTTGGGAAGGACTACCCGGATAGGGTGGTGGAGAACCATACGGAAACTAGCAAGGGGAACATGGGGAGGATGGCGGAGGCTTATAAGATACATAAGGAAGGGAAAGAGAAGGGAGGAGGAGGGAAAGGTGGGGGAGGTAAGAAGAAGAAAAGGAAGATTGAAAAGTGAGAGGAGGAGGGAGGGGGGAGGGGGGAAGGGGGGGAGGAGTGAATTAAGTGGCGGTTAACTTCATTTCGAAACCATTTAATTTGGTTTAATAACAACAACAAAAATGCGACCCAACCTGCAAATTCAGGGAGTGAAAACTTGTCAGGCAATTTGGTGGCTTTTTTCAACTTTTTCTACGTAATCTTCCATATTTCCTCATGTCGAGGCTTCGTTTGAATACATATCTAACATTCTCCCTTGTGATACTCCTAATTATGCATGTAGATAGTGGTTTTTTACAAACATCGCCAGGACTCTCCCATTATAAGGGAAAAGATTTGCAAACTGCTGAATTACCGCGCGGTGTTCGTGGTACGAATGAGGCACCGTCAGAGTGTTGTGTTTTTGAAGGAAGCTGTCGACAAGCAGGAAGGGTAGAGGTGGGGGGAGGAGGGGTTAGAATTACAGGGGGGGGACAAGGTGAGGTGCGGAGGAGCGGAGGGACGCGGAAGCGAGTGAAGGGGGGGTGGGCTGGAACTGCATCGTGCCTTGTAAACTCTAACCCCCTTCGATCGTCTATTTGCTCATTGCAGGTGGGGGGGGGGGGAGTGTCCTGCTGTATGTACCCAATGTTGTCTGCTATTTCCGCCTCTTCCTTCTATACATGGCTGTACTCTCGCACGACAGTCCAGCAAGGTTTCTCGGGCTTTACACTATCAGCGTAGGCCTGGATGGGATCGATGGGATGCTTGCGAGGTTGCTGAATCAGGAGAGCAAATTGGGCGCTGTTCTAGATATGGTTATAGATAGGTTAAGCACGCTGTGTCTTATCATGGTGCTAGCGCGAAAAGACATTATGTCGCTTGGACAGGCCGCCGGTTGTGCTGGGATCGATGTCGGGAGTCATTGGATCTGGATGATCTATAAGAATTCCCAGGGCGAGCACCACAAGGAGACTGGGGGGAGGGGCCTTGTCAAGGGAATCCTTAATGCTTACTACGGAAACAGGATGTTCATGCTTTCACTATGCGCCTGCTCGGAAGTGTTCTATTTGCTGCTTTTCGTCAAGCATGGAGGGGGGGGCAGAAGCGAAATTTTGGACGCGGCAGTGTGGGGAACCGGGATCGGGTGGGGAATCAAACAAGTCACCAACGTTGCTCAGATTGCCGAGGCGGCGCGAAAACTGGATCGATGAATATTTAAGGGGGGGGTGAGTGAAGCAAGGGGGTTGGGTTGGGTTGTGTTGGGGTGGTTGAGAAATAATATGAGAAATGGTATAGGCAAAAAGTAGTACATGTACGTCACCTAGTTTTCCAAGTATACTCAGACAGGATTGAAACAATCGCAACAGAGATACTTTTGAAAAGACAAAAATGTTGGAGGGTTGGGGTTTTCTTGAGATAGGTGGTGCATTCTTCTGCAGATTATGTGAGTTGAATATCGTGTCGTTGGGGAGACTGCGTAGTCGTAATGTATTTTTTGATGTGCTTGAGGATAATGGTATTGTAATGGTATTGTCTCTAACGCTCTCTGACAAATAACCTGCAACCTCACTCGGCACCCAACTGTCTGACCAACCCAAAACTTGCAACCTCACACGCACAATCACTAGGAGAGCTAAAAACCTGGGTACCCATGCACTTTTACTCGTATCAGCGAGTCGCACGACAGCTTTTGTTCCCCCTAGGGCGCCCTTCGTTGCCCGCAGCTACGTTTCGTCGACCACAAAGCTCAATGTTGTGTACTGATCCATAAAGACTGCTTTTGATACAGCACAGGTGAGGCAGGGGTGTAGGGTGGGCGGTGGGAGTGGCGAGCGAGTGAATTGTTACAAGAGTTGATAGGTAGAGGTGGTTGTTTGTGTCTCCCTGTCAAACTCTTTGTATCATTATTGCTCACAAAAATTGAACCCAATGTCAACCTCAAAACAGTACGCCCTTGGCATGACCGACGAGGTAAAGGGGACGGGGGTCTGGAAGAATTTCGAGCTCAAGAGGGAGGAGAAGGACGAGGATAAGGAGGGGGGGGAGAAGGAGAAAGACGAGTAAGGTTGTAGGGTGTTTGAGATGGGACGTTGGGAAATAGATTCGTAATGAAGGCCCTCATTGTGAGAGGGCCTGACGAGAATCACCGAACGATGTGCCATGGGTGGAAGGAGCGAAAATTAGTGAGGTTGTTACTGAGCTTGTGTTTTGATACTTTTCCGATCTGCCACTTATGTGTTGTCATGACTGGTTAAGTTGGTTTCTTGTTATTTCACTCCGAAACGTGATCCTCTCGTCACATTCGCTGCCCTTCGCCATGACGACTACCAATGAAACCCGTCAAAATTTGAAATTGTATCGAAACTGCATCATAATTCTTTAAAATTTATATTTCAATCAATTCAAAAGCTTATTTATGATTTTTGTGCAATGAAAAAATAATCCTTACTTTTTAAAAGAGCATTATTTAAAATTCATTATAAATCAATATAGTGATAACTGAAATTATTAATTTGATCAAATATAAAATTAAAAATAAGACGATTGATAAGTTTGAAAATTTAAATTGATGCTAAAAAATATTTTAACATATTGTATTTTTAGATACATTAAAAAATATATACCATTATTTGATCATTAATAAAGCTATCACGTGTTTTTCATATCCATTTGTGTCATTTGAAACGCACAAAAATCATATTTTTTTCCATTTTTTGCTTTTGTCAAGTTTCTCAACCTATTTACACTACGCGTCTGAATTTATCTCTTATAAGTCTTCATTGAATCATCCATACGCACCTTTTACTACCCAATTAAATCTATCCATCTCCATACCCCTGAAATCCCATACCGTTCGCTTTCGCCTCGACGATGAAAGCACTGACTGAGCTCCTGTCTCAGGGTTCTTCCAATGTTTACTGGGACAGGAAGACGTTTGCTAGCATAGAGGACCAATTGGCAGCTTCCAAAAAGTCGGCCACTGTCTACGTAGGCAACTTGGGTTTCGAGGTTAGCGAGGACCTCATTTACGCTCATTTTGCTCAAGCAGGGTCGATCAAGAGGGTGATAATGGGCATTAACAAGAACACAAAGCAGCCTTGTGGTTTCTGCTTCGTTGAGTATGACGATATTGAGAGTAGCCGTGATGCGGTGACTCTCCTCAATGCCTCCAAGATGGGGGATGGGAGGGTGGTGCGTGTGGAGCTTGACCCAGGGTTCCGTCCGGGACGGCAATTCGGGAGGGGGACGGGCGGGGGACAGGTTCGGGATGAGAGGCGCCAGAGGCACAACCCCCAGGCTTTCGACGCCGGGAGGGGCGTTGCAGGTGGGGGGATGGATGGTGCTTTGAGTAGCAATAGGGGTGGGGGTGGGGGAGGGGGGGGGCATTACGGTCCAGGAGGGGGTGGGAGGGGTAGGGGCGGAGGTTTTGAGTTTGTTCCTCCTCCAGCGAAGGAGGAGAAGGTGGGAGAGAAGAGGGGAAGGAGTGAAGAGGAGACTGGTGGGGATGAGGATGGTGGTGGGGGGGGGGATGATGAGCAAGCTTCAAAGAGGTTCCGCGAGGATTGAGGTGTCAGGGGGGGGGAGGGGGGGGGTATGGCTGTGCATGATAATAGTTTTTAGTGCTTCGAATAAATGTGATGGTATGTTTTAGTTTTTGGTGCTGTGGGGGGGGGGGGTATGGCTGTGCATTGATAATTGTTTTTAGTGCTTCGAATACATGCGATGGCATGTTTTAGTTTATGGTGCTGGGTCAGCAGCGTGTCTGCCTTTCACATATCTCAAAAACTCCTCCCGATCTTTTGACGTGAGGAGGAAGTACTTGAAGTAGCCTTCGCAAACCTCAACTGTGTGCGTTAGGTGAAGAAACAACGGCGACATTAGTGTGTTATGAACAACGCCGTAACTGTCCCTCAGCTCATCCTCACCTCCCCCCTCTTGGTCCTCTGCAACTTTTTTCTCAATAGTCCTCAACTTCTTGGTCTCTGTAATGATAAAAAACCTCTGTGGGATTGATGGGGTGTGTTCGATATGCGGAGCGAGAGCGGTGAGTGAAGCGAGCCACAAGAACAAAGCCTAGCAGTAGGAACAAAGCCTAGCAAAATAGGAATTACCTTGGCACGAATAACGATGAAGCCGCTCTCGTTAAACAATCTTCGGAACCACCCATCGGAGGAGCCAGTGAAGTCGGATCCCTCGTGAACAGCAGCAATGGAGTCCATTGGGATGCAGATCCTCTTGAACTCGTCAGCTATATCAGCCTTCTTCATGGCCCTGGGGTGGGCGAGGGAAGCGAACGCGGTGAGCGAAGCGAACCGAGACCGAGGCTGAAAGGGTTTGGGGTGGGGGCTAATGTTGCGTCCAATGTTGCGTCCAATGTTGCGTCCAATGTTGCGTCCAATGTTGCGTCCAATATTGGGGCCAATGTTGGGTCCTTTGCTTGGCCTTTTTTCCCCTTCGTGGCACCCTGAGGCGCTCATCAGTAAGGCGAGAAAGACCAAGGCGAAAAAGAGCATGATAAAGCTATTGTGCTCTTACCTGTCCATCGAGACCACAATAGCCCTTGTTCCGACTTCAATTTTGGTGGGGACGGCGTTAAGGGTCCCCACAAGGCCATAATATAAGACGCTCATGTAAAGGAAGACGGTAAAGGGGGTTATAGCGAGGACCTGGTAGCATCAAACGCAGGGGCGGTGAGCGAAGCGAACGCGGTGAGTGAAGTGAACTGCTGAAGGGGTTTGGGATGGGGGCTAATGTTGCGTCCAATGTTGTTGGGTCTTTTGCTTGGCCTTGTTGCCCATTCTTCATACTAAACCCACCCCCGCTGTTGCGTGAGAAAGTAATGTCGGCGCTTATTTGATCTACCTCTCTTACCTCGTTCCTAAACTGGTCAGCAGTTTGAGGCCTGTTCGGCTGGACGAACTTGTGCAAGAGGTAGAAGAAGATCTGAGCAGAGAGTGGGCGGTGAGCGAAGCGAACCGCTGAAGGGGTTTGGGATGGGGGCTACTGTTGCGTCCAATGTTGGGTCCTTTGCTTGGCCTTTTTGCCCATTCTTCATACTAAACCCAACCCCGCCCCTTTATCTCACCTTGAACCCAATGTCCATGAGGATGCCGCCTATTACTACTAGTAAGAAAGAGACGACCCAGTATTTAGTGCGGCCTTCGAAGGCGTTTGGGACAAACTCAATGGCTACGATGACGAGCGGCAACAACGAGCGGTCAGTTATATATGAGCTGTGTGTCACGCTGTTGGCACTGATCTGGTTTCGATTCTCACCTCCCTCCTCTCCATCATCAGAAGTTGCCTTCATTCCGTCGATCTCAGAGTGGAAAAAGTGCTCCTTCTTCTTTTCGTCTTCGTCAAGCCCCTCTCTAGCCTCTCTGAGGATCCTGTTGAACTCCTCAACATCGTCAGGTTCAGCTCGAAGAATCTTCATCTCGGGCTTCTTCTTGCCATCTCCCTTCTTCACGATGGTCGTAGTCGTGTGTCCCGACTTGTACTTGACAAGCTGTGGGGGACGCAACATTGGAGGGGGCGGTGAGCGAAGCAATGGGGGCTAATGTTGCGTCCAATGTTGCGTCCTTTGCTTGGCCTTTTGGCTCCTTCTTCTTACCTCTTTTGATTTGATCTGGAGAGCGCGCTTTGAAAACGGAGGACACTCAGCCCATTCGTGCTGGAGGCGAGCAAAGCGAACGCGGTGAGCGAAGCGAACCGCTGAAGGGGTTTGGGGTGGGGGCTAATGTTGACTCTGCGAAGAAACTATCAACCACCCCCGCCCCCTCCCCTCCCCCCGCCACACCTACCTTCTTCACAGAGTCGTCCTCGTCAAGAATCGCACCGAGGGGAACCGCTTGAATCTCACCGCCATAGTACTCGACTTCAACCCTGTCCCTGTAGACACTAGTCTTCACGAGGAAGCTAGAAGCAACAAGACGGAGCAAGAAAGCGAAGCTACCAATCAGAAGGATGATACCAACATAGTCAACAGGCTTTGCCCAAAAAGGGTGAAATAGAGGGCTGCGCGGCGAGCGGCGGTGAGCGAAGCGAACCGCTAAAGGGGTTTGGGATGGGGGCTAATGGAAGCGAACCGCTGCTTTGCCTTGTTGCCCATTCTTCATACGAAACCCACCCCCGCCCCGTCTTCATATGAAACCCACTCGCTTTGCTCTTCCTTGCAATACTCTTCCACTTCTTGCCCCACTCTTGTCCGTTCTCACCTCTCGTATACGGCCTCAACACTCGGCGAGCCGCCCGTCTCAATTCCCTTGTCCGTCTTCAACGTCTCTCTTGACCACGACGAATAATAGAACCACCCAGAAGTTTTGAAGGTTGTGTTGGCAAAGGGCATGTTGTATGTCTTATACCAAGTGGAGTTGGTGTTGACACAGTCATCGTAGAAGACACTGTTGCGAGTGGTCAGCGAAGCGGCGAGCGAAGCGAACCGTGGAAAAGGGGGTGAGGAACGAAGCGGCTTTGGACCAGCTGTATGTAACCTTGCGAGCTTGGGGTGCACCAGACTGTGCACTAAGGACCATCGAGGCGCACACTCACCTTTCCGTATCGAAATCTGCCGCGTTCACAGGGCACTCACTAATCTGCTCCATAGGCAACAACCCGAACGCGCAGAAGGTGCAAAACACATTGAAGGCAACATTGAGCCCAAAGAGGATGGGAGGGTAGAGAAGCATGGCAAAGTAGAAGTCTTCGGTGTAAATCGTGGGGGGCGAGTACGTGTACAACTATAGCAAGGGGGGGGGGGGGGGGGGTTAGAGAAATGAATGGCAGGTTGGGAATGGTAATTTATCGTTCGATTGAAGTATGGCCTGGCGATATATGCTCACCTCACTATCCTTGGCATGGTGGAAATTGGATGCCTGCCTCACAAACTTCTTCGGAAGCATCTCCATTTGGAGGGGTGACAGGTTTTACGCGGTTTGATAGAATCCCAAGGCAGTTGTTTTTTGCAGTCTGAATTTTTTCGGGTGTGCAAGATTTCGGAAAAAATGAGCGATGCGAACCCTGTGGGATGGGGGCAATGTTGGCGCCAAACTTCAATGTCAATAATAACCAATACACGTTAACTTGACTGTACAATCATACTATAGCAAAAATCGTCGTCAAAAACCAGAAACAAAAAACAACCTCCCCATGCTTCTAAATCCAAATAGTTCTATTCTAACCTAATCCTCCCAAAAGCCTACCATCAAGGCGAGGGTGCTGGGAGGGAGGGGGGGGGGGAAAGGAGGAGCGGAGGGGTTAGATGAAAGCTTGCAAGGAGAGAGAAGCGACGACCTCTGTCACACTTCAAGACCTCGCTTCACTCCCCCCCTGTGCCCCTTCTCACCTCTCCAAGCTCGAAGGATGACCATCCCACTCAACCACACCATTCTTGACGACGTAACAGTGGGGGACAGTGTCTGAGGGCGGGTTGGTGATGGCGGTGGGAGGGGTGTGTGAGTAGCGGAGGAGTGTGTTAGTAGCGTCGTCGTCATCACTGTGCTGCCTCGATCTTTGTCTATTCTCACCTATCTTGAACTGCCTCTGAAGCTGCGACGGCGGTGAGCGAAGGGTTTGGGATGGGGGCGGACGATGTTCTTTTCCTTCCTGTCCTTCTCACCTTTCCAATCACGTCGCCACCAATATCCACAGCGACGCTAATCTTCTCAATACCTCTGCGCGGGGGCGGTGAGCGAAGCGAACGCGGTGAGCGAAGCGAACCACTGAAGGGGTTTGGGATGGGGGCTAATGTTGGGTCCAATGTTGGGTCCAATAACCTTTGCTTGGTCTTTTTGCCCATTCTTCATATGAAACCCACCCCCGCCCCGTCTTCATACGAAACCCACCCCCGCCCCTCCCCAGCCCCACTCACCTAACCTTGGCCCTCCCCCCTGACGTGACACTGTCGACAAACTTTTCAGCGTTCTCCTTGCCATCCCTCGTCAAAGCAACGAAAGAGCAACCCCCCCCGACAAAGTTCTGAGCAGCCGAAACGAAACCGGAAAAGTTGGAACGACTGTGCTTGCACGTCGTGGAGAACACAAAGAGGACGTTCCAGACAGGATTGACCTGAGTGCCGGAAGAAAAGGGGGGTGGTGAGGGACCATTGACATACTCCACTGGGAAGGGGAGGGGGTGAGGGGGGGATGAGAGGGGAGGCGGGCAGCTCAAAACGACACTAAGCAACCAAAGACACCACGCTGCACGGACGAAGCAATCAAAACAACGACGATCACCCATAACACACACCTGAACGACCACCCAACCTCGGACACTTCCTATCCTCCACATCGTTCTCCTGGGATCCATCCTCAGCACCCAGCTCTTGTTGATTCAACACGCCGTTACGCCAGTAAACATAGACCGCAACAGCCAAAGGAAAAGCATAGTCCCTCAAACCCAGGTTCTTGAACGGGACAATTGATAAAGTCAAGCACATCCCGAGACCGCCAAGTGAAATGGCCTGCGCAAATGCCATTGGGTTCCAAGCACGCTTCAGGAACGACACTATTGGGGAGACTTTAAGGAAATTAGACATCGTTTTGTTGGAGTTCGTGGAGGAGGGAAGAGGCAATGTGTATTATGTGGAGATTGAAGGAGGGTAGATACGGTAGAGATAGGCGCGAAATTGTGTTGAGGGAGTGATGTTGTTTTAGGCGTCGAAACTTCACGATGTGTTTGCTTCGTACAAGAGGAGAGCTTTTTACTCAGAAAGTGTTAGGAACAGCAGGGGCAAAGTCGGACATTTGGGTTTAATCTTAGCAAAAAATCGTGTTTTTCATTACCAGTTTCAAGCCCGCGTAGTAAGTGTATCTTCACCTTCTCCCCAGTATGCAAAGCTCTGTCTTACCCTCCATCATCTTCAGGCGCAGTTGGATAACGCGTACGCCTCCTAAGCGTGAGATCGTGGGTTCGACTCCCACCGCGGGTGAACGTCTTTTTTTTGCTCCCGGGAGTAACGCCGGCGTGAGAGGAGCATGCTGGCAAAGTTTGAGAGTGATTGGAGCAGTTGGTCAAAGATGCGGCCCTTTTTTTTTATCACTGTCTCGGGAGGCACCGCGGGGAAGAGGGAGGCAATCAAGGCAAAGAGAGGCATCAATGCTAATTTTGGTTGCCCGGCGTGACCATACATAAAACAATTGAACGATTAATTTAACAACAAAGAGTTACAGAAACTCCAGAATTACTCTCCACAAAACTTTCGGGATCTTCTCACGTGTCTCAGTCCTCTTTAGCGGTGCTTCAACTTCTGTTCGCTTCCTCTTCAGACTATCCGGTCCACTGGGTTGATTCTCCACGTGATCCCAGGTTCCCTTGAGGCACAGCAGAGCGTTGACGCGTTCGAGCACAGCGGGTTTGCGGTGCCACCTGTAGTGGAGGAGGTCCGAGACAGTCAGCATATTTTTATCAGCAGCAGCAGTGATTAGGGCAGTGCAGTTCGAGAAGCAGTCTTCACCGATGGAAACGGCAGGAGATAGAATGAGTTTCGTTAGGACGGAGCAATCTCTGAAGGCTTCATTGCCAATCGTCGTCACTCCGTCTGGGATGGTGATGGCCGTGAGGGAGGAGCATCCAGAGAAGGCGCCACGGCCAATTATCGTCACTCCAATTGGGATAGTGATGGCCGTGAGGGAGGAGCATCCGTAGAAGGCGCCAGCGCCAATTGTGGTCATTCCATCTGGGATGGTGATGGCCATGAGGGAGGAGCATCCCCTGAAGGCGCTCTCGCCAATTGTCGTCACTCCATTTGGGATGGTAATGGCTGTGAGGGAGGAGCATCCTTGGAAGGCTTGATTGCCAATCGACGTCACTGAGTCCGGAATTGTGAGGATTGTGATGGCAGCGAGGGAGGAGCAGAGGCAGAAGGCCTCATTGCCAATCATCGTCACTGAGTCCGGGATGGTGATGGCCGTGAGGGAGGAGCATCCTTGGAAGGCTTGATTGCCAATCGACGTCACTGAGTCCGGAATTGTGATGGCTGCGAGGGAGGAGCATTCAGAGAAGGCGCATTTACCAATCGACGTCGCTCCGTTCGGGATTGTGATGGCTGTGAGGGAGGAGCATCCCCTGATAGCGTAATCGCCAATCAATGTCACTCCGTCCGGGATGGTAATGGCCGTGAGGGAGGAGCAGTTGTAGAAGGCGGCCTTGCCAATTGTCGTCACTAAGTCCGGGATTGTAATGGCTGCGAGGGAGGAGCATTCCCAGAAGGTGTCAATGCCAATCTTCGTCACTCCGTCCGGGATTGTGATGGTTGTGAGGGAGGAGCATTCTCCAAAGGCGCCATCGCCAATCATTGTCACTGAGTCCGGGATGGTGATGGCCGTGAGGGAGGAGCATCCGTAGAAGGCGAAATCACCAATCGTTGTCACTCCGTCCGAGATTGTGATGACCGTGAGGGAGGAGCATCCCTTGAAGGCGCTTTTGCCAATCGATGTCACTCCATCCGGGATGGTGATGGCCGTGAGGGAGGAGCATTCGTAGAAGGCGCCATCGCCTATCATCGTCACTGTGTCAGGGATGGTGATGACCCCGTCTGGGATGGTGATGGCCGTGAGAGAGGAGCATTTGTAGAAGGCGGCACGGCCAATTGTCGTCACTGAGTCCGGGATTGTGATGGCTATGAGGGAGGAGCATCTGGAGAAGGCGAATTTGCCAATCGTCGCCACTCCGTCCGGGATTGTGATGGCTGCGAGGGAGGAGCATCCCCTGAAGGCGTCTTCGCCAATCGTTGTCACTCCCTCTGCAAAAGTCACCTCCGTGAGTTCATCGTTGTCCCTGAAGCTCTCTACGCCAGAGTACACTGCTGAGCTGGGCATCTCGGGGAGGATAGAAGTGGTAGTACTGATAGCGCTTGAGGTAAGATATTGCGTGAATGTTTAGATGGAGAGGAGGAGATTGAAAGTTGGGGATTTGGGCGATGTAGTTTTGTTGGGGACCTAATTAGAGCTCAAACTACAATGTGTTTGGATATAATGTAGGTGATAGTATTTTTGTTGGTATTGTGAAGAGTTAGGTTGGTTGTGAAACGTAGCTAAAGTGTATAATACAGTGTATAATCCAGTCCTTGCCAAATTCTGCCCAATCTCCCCGAAAGCCAAATTCCTTCCTTCACTTAAATTTACTTAGGATCCTACCAGCGTTGGACGAATTTGAAAGTAGATTTAATTTGTGTGTGGCCATAAAGATGTTTCTTATTCCCTAACACCCCCCCCC
>BRYA01000010.1:40672-53101 GCA_030267965.1 Triparma columacea | reverse complement strand
TTCCAACCTCTTCATTGGATTCCTCCTCCCTTGTGCTCATGTCATCATCAAGCACACTTGTGTTCATGTCACCATCAAGCACACTTGTGTTGTCATTCTCGGGAATGACAAGCCCGGTCTCAACATCGGCATTTGTGTGTGTCTCGATAACTTCTCTCTCCCCTGTGGTTAAAGCATCTGCAAGGGGGTCCATAACATCAATGTGGCTGGGCGCACCGAAGGGGGCGCGACCAGGGCTGGAGGGGAGCTGCGAACCATCGTCAGTCGTCGCAACATCAACTACTCCGCCAACGTCTGCTCCAATATCACTCTCGATGATGGCCTTTTTTTCGTGCACAGCAGTGCCGCCTTCAGTGGCCTCAACCATGTCGTCCTTTTTTGCGCTCACGTCTCCTAGGGCTGTAACACCATCAATGTTTGAATTTGTCGTCATGTTGCTTTAGAACCTGAGGTATTTATCGTGCTCAAGCAGGAGGTGCTGGCACACAGAAGCGTTACAGATATGGTATTTCCGGACAAAGCTGTCGTCGGTGTGTTTTTACACGCTTGCAGGGGAGAAGCCTTGCCGCAGTGGTGATGGAGGGCGCTGGGACTTCTCTGAGGGGGAGAGTCACCGAGAAGGCCTTGCAGGTAGAGTGGTGGTGCTCACACGCAGAAGCGTTACGGGTCAATATACACGTACGTATCGGTGGTGTCGGTATATATACGCGCTCAAGCAGGAGGAGCCTTGCCGCGGTGGTGATTCAGGTCGCCGGAACTGCTCTGAGGTGGAGAGTCACCAAGAAGGCCTTGCAAGCAAGCAAGTAATGCAGGTGCGTAGAAGCGTCACGGGTCGATATACACGTACGTATGGATAGTGTTGGTATATATACGCGCTCAAGCAGGAGAAACGTTGCCGCGGTGGTGATTGAGGGTACTCAACGGGAGGGAGTCTCCGACAGGCCTTGCAGGTAAGGTGCTTGTGCTGATGTGTAGAAGTGTTACGGGTCGATCTACACGCACAGATCGGTCGACTAGATGTATTTATGCAATCAAGCTGGAGGAGCGTTGCCGTGGAGTTGATTGAGGGTACTCAACGGGAGGAAGTCACCGACAGGCCTTGGTGCTTGTGCTGATGTGTAGAAGTGTTACGGGTCGATCTACACGTACAAATCGGTCGACTAGATGTATTTATGCAATCCAATCGGAGGAGCGTTGTAGTGGAGGTGATTGAGGGTACTCAACGGGAGGAAGTCACCGACAGGCCTTGCAGGTAAGGTAGTGGTGCTGACGCGTGGAAGTGTTACGGGTCGATCTACACGCACAAATCGGTCGACTAGATGTATTTATGCAATCAAGCTGGAGGAGCGTTGCCGTGGAGGTGATTGAGGGTACTCGGTACTCGGTACTCAACGGGAGGGAGTCTCCGACAGGCCTTGCAGGTAAGGTGCTTGTGCTGACGCGTGGAAGTGTTACGGGTCGATCTACACGTACAAATCGGTCGACTAGATGTATTAATGCAAGCGAGCAGGAGGAGCCTTGCCGTAAAGTTGATTAAGGTCGCTAGGACTCCTCTTGAGGTGCTTTTGGGAGGGTTTTCGGGCGTTAAAAATTCCTGCAAGTGCGCGAAATCTTACGGGTGCGCGAAAGGAGGGCGGGGTTAGCCGTCAGAATTAATTTGCGATTGCGCGACATTGAAACAAAAAGAAATGTGAAATTTTCTCAAATCCCCTCAGCACAGGTGGTCAAAAATCACTTTCATGAAACTATGCATCTGATCATCTCTTGTGACCCAACGATGTGCTCCCTTTCCCCTCTTGTGACCCTCATGAGCCCTTCTACACCCCTTCCCCCCCTCCTCCGTCCAGCTGACAGCCACTCTTACCTCCTCGCCACCCGCTTCGTCACTCCACTCCTCCAAGTGTCCCAAGAAGATGTCCCAACTTTGAGCCTTCGGTACCTCCTGCAGATAAATATGCACTTACAGCTGTATAGCGCCCCCCAAAACGTAGCCCGAAGACGGTTCTTAACGTCGTCTGCACAGATGTCCTACTATTTTTGGTTCTCTCTCGCCCACAGCGCAGCTTTGAAGCCAACCAAAATTGCCATGATCAAAAATAAAGACAACACACTTTTTTCACAAGTATTCATAAACTAAGCGTTCGCTTCCTCCCCCTCCCTTCGCTGTACTTGACACCTCTCCTCCTGAAACCATCCTGCTTCTTCGTTTTCCCTACCTCCTTGGGCCTCATTGGTTCCCTCACTAACGGGCTTCTAACGCTTTCCTTGACGAAATTCGAAGCTGTTTGGCTCCTGATTCTTCCTTCTGCCCTCCGCACCTCCATCTGAACTCCGCCGTTTATTTGTTTTCCCTCTGAATCTCCTACTGCTTCTTCCTTAAGTCCGTCAAAGAGGCTAACTAGCTTTATTGGCTCTTTAAATCTGCGACTGCCTTCACCCGCATTCCTACCCTCCCCCCCTCCCCTAAATCTGCGACTGCCTTCACCCGCATTCCTACCCTCCCCCCCTCCCCCTCCCCCGTATCCTGTCTCCCCCGCGCCCCTCCTCCTCATTCCAAGCCCCCTCAGGGTCCCAATGTCGATCCCTTCTCTCCGGGCTGTGGCCGCGTCAAACGTGACGGCCGATTTCCTCTCTATAGCGAGTGGCGATGCCCCCCCCCCTGTGCTGGCCCTTCTGAGTCCAACATTTTTTTTGTGAGAACCCCGTACTGGCGAGTCAACAAATGTAAGCGGAGGTGTGCCAGGGCGGCCTACCGAGCTCATAGCGCTCTCCCTTTTTCTCTTTCCAATCTCCCTCGCTGCCTTTGCGAGCCTCGGGGACGTTAGTGAGTTCAGCGTCCTGCTCTTTCTCCTGTACAAGTTTGCAGTCTTCACCAATTTGGATTGTGTCTTTTCCTCGGGGGGCATTTCAATGACCGCCTCCTTACTCTTGTCTGTAGTCCCACCAAAAGAGCCACTCACGAGGCTTCTGAGCTTCTTCAGCTTCAAAGAGCGCATGTCATCGACCGTTGGGACAACAATCTTCGAAACGACCGCCTGGGAATGTCCCTTCTGCATAAAGTGGTTCGAAGTCGACGTAATGTGCCTCGTGCTGTGAAGTAGCTTCACGAGCGCCCCCCTCCTTCCTTGCTGCATCCCAGTCTCCCCTGTCTCCTTTGCCCCGGCATGCCAATCCTCGCTTGTCCAGCCAACATTCGCAAGAGCCTCGCGATGCTGAATTTTGGAAATGTGGTGATCTTTTCTAAATTTCTTGATCGCACGCTTCACGTCCCCCTCTATAACTCCCCCCCCATCGTGAACCGCAACCTTGACCATTGCAAAATATCTGCGGTACGGAGTGTGAATTGATGTGAGATGCGAGAAAGATCAAATTCAAAAGGAAGTTGGTACCGTAAATGAGCTCCTCCTCGGTGGTCCCCTGTGCCTTGAACAATCTTGAACATTTTCTCACCTTTTAACGCTTAAACTTTTGTCCCTAATGAGTACCTTTTGAAGCAGACGCTCGTGAAAGAGAGTAAGAAGCCCGAGTTTCATGTCCGGGTTGTCGTTCAGCAGTCGTTTCAAGTCCACGAGCGGCGTCACCATAATTTCAGTCTGTAGTTGGGGTTGCATTTGATTTGGACGGGGGAGGGGAGGGTGAGTGGGGGGAGAGTAGACAAAATTTAGTGGTTCGACGGATCCGTCCCCCTGACCCTCTGCAATGACTACTGCCTCCTCCCCCTTCCCTCACCTCCTCCTTCGTGACGACTTCCACCGCTGTGTTGTCAGTTTCATTTTGTTCCTCTGTCCTAATCTTCCTCTCCTTTTCGTCCTCCTTCTGCTCTCCCTCCCTCCCTTCTCCCTCCTCCTCTTCCAGTTCCAGGTGCCGAGGTATTCCGATAAACTTGTAAGGGTTCGGCTGGCCCTCCTCTTCTGCTTTCACAACTGCCACCTCGCTACCTACAGAATCTAAGCTCACGCTGCCGTTAATTATCAGGTGAAGGGAGCTACTGGGTACATTCTCCTCCTTCAGCTTCGTGCCCTTCGCCGCAACCTCGTAGTGGCTAATGTTGAGGAGCTTGAGGTATTGATTTGGGGTCAGGTACTTGTAATAAGTGGTCTCGTAAACCCGGAGATCCTTCTCGTCGAATTGGATCGGGACCTTTTGCATCAGTAATTCCGCAATCCTTGAGCCGTTGATGGATAGGAATAGTCCCGACCATATTGCCGGAAGCACGAGCCTTGGTTTCCTTGCCAAGTTCGGTATCACCCCTCCCAGCACTGTTCCGGTCGCGAATAGGAGCCTCAGAGTGAGCTGGTCGGTGGCGCTGTACGCGGCAACGGTTGCGAAACCTCCGATTAGCTGGAGAACACCGATTGCGGGAGTGGGCTCGAACACTGATCTGCGGACCTGAGACATAATGTAGCGCTTCTCTATCCTTCGAAGCCCGCCGGAAAGAACTTTAGCTAGGGTAATTTTAGCCATCTGGTGCGGGTGTGCGGATTCTTCTATGCAACTACACGGTGCGATTTTAGTTCACTTTACAAGCTGCCACAGTCGGGCCTGCGGTGCTGGGGGGTATGGAATTTTTGTTTGAACGGTCCTATACGATTCAGAGTATCGAATGGGATGTAACGACGTTCGTTGGTTTGTGGGATGGGCGGTGAAATGCGGTAGAGGAAAGGGATGACCCCTTCAACAGAATTTTATGAAATTAAGTGCTGTGAGTGAGATCTCCATTTTAGCAAAGAATGAATATTAAAGTTACGAGTGAAAGCTCGGCATTTTCTTCGTGCTGCTCTTCCTCCGATTCTTCTTGTTGACTCTCTTAACGCCTTCCCCTCCCCTTTCCCCACTAGCCAGGGTCCCGACAACGCTCACGTTCAGGAGCTTGTCGTTTTCGCCAGCTGACACTGTTCCGTACGATCCCATTCCGATGTTGCCAAAGTCACCATTTAAGTTATTGTTGGACGCGTTCCTTTTGATTTCATAACCCTCGTCCTGACTCTCTACATTCTCGTCGTCAAGTGCATTCCCCATGGACCTCGTCACGTTTGGTGTCCCTATTGAGCTCTCAGAGTCCCAAGCGCTAGTGTCATCCTCATCATTGTTGTAGCTGCTGTCCTCGCTACCATACATGCGGGGCCCAAATCTAGAGAAAGACAGAAGAGACGAAAGTTGCAAGAGACAAAAGTTGGAAGAGACAAAGTTGGGAGAGACAAAAGTTAGTCGAAAAAGGTTTGAGCCAGTTCCCCCACCCGATAAGAAACTCACCTAAGCACAATGATAATAAGCGCTACGCAGTAAATGCATATAAAGTACATCCCTCCCCCCGCCCCCACCCCCACCGCTGCGCTCAACCATACGCTCGCCGCCGTCGTTAGTCCGTGAACCTGGTGCACCTCGTTCTCCCCCTTCCCCACGCTACCCTTCCAGATTAAGCCTGCTCCAAGGAAACCAACGCCGCTGGGGATGGCGGCGGAGACTCGGGAAGCGTCCCAGTTCATGGGGCCGGACATGAAACTGAACATGCTGGTTATTGTGAAGAGACAGGCACCGAGGGAGACGAGGCTCATGGTACGGATACCAGCAGGGCGGTCAGAGTCGCGACGCTCCCAGCCGATTGCGGCACCGAGGACAACAGACATTAGAAGACGCCGAGTTAAGTCGCACTCCATCTTACTCAAGTAGAGCAGACTTTCCCTCCTCTCCCAAAGGCACGCGCTGTTAACGTAGTCAGGGTTGGCGTAAGTTTTCCCTTCCTCCCCCTCCCTAACCTCCCCCTCCTTGCAACCTCTGTCAATCCAAGGCTCGACTAGCAGCACAACCAAAGTGTAGAGGACAAGGCAGGAGTACAGGGAAATAATGAAGAACTTTATGGGGAGGGGTGTACGACGACCGTATAGGAGGGTTGAAGAACCACGAGACCGGGAGGGACGGGGCTGGTAGCCGTGGGTCTTTTGCAAAAATGGCATGAGGGTGAAGAGAGGATTGTTGAAAGACCCTGAGGGGACGAAGTGAGGGGTTGGAAGTTAGAATAAGGTGATATAGAGGGTGATATAGAGGGATAATAGTATCGTGGTATTCAGGGGTTCAAAGAGGTTTTAACCCATCCATCGACAATGATTGTGTATTTATTATGTATACTGCGTAGTTAAATGATAATTATCGTTGTGTTTATGTATTTGTTGCTAACAAGAAGTATGTGTAAGTATTTAGAGCGTATTAGTCTCGTATATGGAGGAAATCCCTTTACTAACCCTTTCTTTGCTCAAATTCGGATCAAATCCTCCAACCTCCAACCAAGCTCCAAATTAATTCCGGACCGAGGCAACTCAAAAATCCTTGTTCTTTCGTAAGTGATTAGCAACAATCTGACCTTCCTCGTTTTTTTCTCTGGTTTCTTCCCCGCGTCGTAGACTCCCAATTATTACACAATAAACTCTTTCAATCCCAAAAAAACATCATCTCCCCCCCCCCTCAGCGACTGGTTCATTAAGGTGGAGACACCCAATATGGAGACACCCTATATCTCTTTGCTTCACTCCACACTCCCCGCTCACCCCCATTGCGCCCTCCTCCTCTGCTCCCTACTTAGTAAAAGGGTTGGGAGGGGTTCTGTCACCACATCAGAGCAACCAAAATGGTAATCTCCTTGGTCGCTGATCTTTTTGGGGCAATTGAAATTCTCGCCAAGACGATTCACTGTCATGTTGAAGCATGTCGTCAGCTTCCAGCGGAATGCAGTCAAATATCTGACTCCGCAATGGCTGTGGCCGACATGATAAGAGGCTTGCCCCAAGACGCGACAAGCAAGGCCACTGTACGGAGACTCCACGGCCTCCTAACGGAGGTTTCAGATCTGATTCATAAACTTGCGGCCGAGGCTTCCGAGAGTGATGCCAACAAGGGGAATGGTCTTTTGAGAAGGACGCTGCGCAGGCTCTCGGTCGGAGGCAAGCAGATGGCGAGCGCTGTCAACAACATGAAGAAGCTCAAGGAACTGAGCGATGCAATCGACTCGGAGCTTCTCAGGCTCACGCAAGCAATCGAGATTGCCCGTGCGAAGAGGAGACCCGCGAGTAACATTGATGCTCTGTGGGCTCAGGAGGTGAGTTTGGGAGAGTTGTAGCCACTTACTTATAACCAATCTAGCCGCCTGGGAATCAATCTGGCAAGTGTGGGAGTGTCCACAAGCATCGTCCCTTCCGCGACTCGCTTCGCTCGTCGCCACAAGCATGATCCCTTCCGCGACTCGCTTCGCTCGTCGCAACCCAACTTACCTTACACGCTACGTTCATACCTCTCCGCTCATCGCAGCTCTGGGACGATAATTTTGGCGACTCTGCGGAAGTACCTTGGTCGCTATTCGAAGGCGCACTTCGAAGGTTCCTCCTCAAGTCTACTGACAAGGATGCGAGCTCGATTGCTGATTCGTTGGATCTCGTACGGTGTGCGCTGTGCTCCTCAAACGACAAGGTAACCGTCTATAAGTTTTCTGAGGTCTTCTCTCCCTCGTTGGGGACCGATCTGGCTTCGTCGTTAAAGGTGCTTTCGTCAAGGTCAACGGCTGGAGAGGTAATGGTGCATATTATTGTTAGGTTGAAACCAGAGCTCAACATCGATGCCGAAGCGGACCCTGGCTTTGTCCTTGTGAGAGCAACGGATACACTTGCCGCTCTAAGATCTACGATTAGAGACGCCCACAAGGAAGATGAGGAGGAGGGAATCTTGTTCCTCGCAGAGAATAGGTTCACGTTCTTGCTCAAGGACGGGAAGGTCAGGGTTAGAAGGAAGGACGAAGCCTCACTCTCGGGTGTAGATACACTGACGGACACCTCCGTGGTGGAGGAGAAAGCGAAACCAACAATAAAGCAACAAACAAAACCCCTTGGTGAAGATGAGAAAGAGGTCGAAGGGGGGAAAACGCTTGCAACGTCTTCGTCTGTACCAACTCTCGCGCAAATTCCTGTTGCAACCACACTGCTCGTTGAAGACACAGAACTTGGATACGCGGAAGTTCTTCCGACGCCTAGAGATACGGCGCCTGCATTGTCTGGTGGCCCTGTAATCACCACTCCTGCGGGATCAGTGCGTACTGCTGCCTTCCTCAAGAAGGTCCTCGGCGGTATACCCGATGATATCCCAATCAGCGACCTTCAGTCCATCCTCGCAGCAGCACTGCGAGGGGACCCGGTCCAGACCGCCGGCCTTTCTGCTGCCCAGGCTAATACAATGGCAGACAGAGCCTTGGCCTCAGCACTGGCGTCCCGGGCAGCAGGTCTCACCGTCGAGAACGCTCTTGCCGATGACAAACTCTGGTTGGATTTACGCGCAGTAGCTTCTAATGTCGTTCACGAAGAGGATGTGAAGCTCGCTAGGGAGGCAATTTTGGCCAAGAAGGTGCTCGCAAAGGATCTCCTTCGGTCCATCAAGGGGGCGCGTTCAAGAATTTTCCGAGTTGCGAGTATGTCAACTTCCTCCTTTTCGGACCCTCTCCCAGAGCTGAAGGAAATGATTGAAAGTACCGTCAAGTTGGCAATTAACACAGATGCCGCACTGCAGAAGCGTGTGGACTCCATCATCTTGAACCTCAGAGAGCCAATGGCTTGCTTGAAAAGCGAAATGCTCTCTGCAAATGTCAACAAGAAGATTAAGAACGGGGATCGTAAGGGCGACAAGAGGCTCCACGTTGTCGTTATTGGCGGTGGCATCGCTGGAGCTTCAGCAGCCTTCATGTTGTCGCGTCCAGAGAGTATGTGTAGGGTCACGATGATTGATATCAAAGGTGAGAATGTGCGCGCTTGGGAAGGGAGATTCGATTGCTCATTTTATTGATCCTCAACCTATTCTCTTCTCTTCGTTCATCATTTAGAATATCATGAGAACACACCCTTCATTTTGAGATGCGCTCTCAACCCGGATAAATTCGAGCTTGCGTATGCGAAACACACCGACTACTTGGACGAGAGCAAGGGGCACAGGCTCGTCGTGGGAGCATGCAGGGCGATCCATAGAACCCACGTCACCGTTGGTGATGGAGGCGAGAGGGTCCCTTTCGACGCTCTCATATACTGCGCTGGCTCGAGTTACCCGAGTGGCATAAAGGCGGAGGCTCCGTCGGTGGCTTACAGGAAGAGACAGTTTGAGAGAGAACGAAACCACTACAACGATCAGCCCCCGACGTTCATAGTCGTTGGCGCGGGAAGCGTGGGTATAGAACAGGCATTCGAATTAAAGGACCATTTCCCAGAGGCCCCTGTCAAAATCTACCAAAGGAATCCAAAGATTATCCTGAAAGCGTGCTTCGAAGAGGTAGGGCCTGTGGTCATGGAAAGGCTTAAGGAGAGAGGAATAGAGGTAAGAATTGGCGATAATTGAAGCGGCTTGAAGAAAGGACGGTTCATGCATCGCGACACATCTCATGTGGTACCTTCGCGCGCTCATCGCAGCTGTTCATGGGAGAGGCACTACTCGATGACGACCCAGATGTACTCGAAGCACGGGGTGCTTACCTGACAAGCAAAGGGAGAAGGATTCCTCTCATTGACGACGAAGGAAGGAAATTGCACGTGACATGGGCGACAGGGTATTCGCCAAACAGTGCCCCCTTCAAGGAGGGAAGCTGTAGCGACGCACTCAATGAAGGGGGATTCGTCAAGTGCGATGAGTTTCAGAGAGTTATAAATTATGAAAGATACAACTTCTTCGCGTGCGGCGACGTTTGCAGCGCGTCAAGATTTGAAGCAAATGAAAGAACTGCAATCGGTGCCCTTAGGCATACAGGAGCTGCTGCATCAAATGTCGCACGGATCGCGTACCAGTGGGCGCTCAAAAGAGGTGAGTTGAATTGGTCAATGACGAATGTTCCGTTATGAACCCTTCCGTGCGAGATGGAGTAGAGGCGATGGGTTCTAGCGTGGGGTTTGGCGAAGTTCTAACCCTTGCTCAATTTCCTCGCCGCTAAGATTTAGACGGTGTCGAGAATAGCTGGGTACCAAGATCAGAGAATGGAGCTAAATGGTGCAGTTTACCCATCGAAAGATCGGTGAAAAAGATCAGAGTCAATCTCGTGTCGCTTGGAAAAAGAGGACAACTTAATGTCTTTCATAAAACCTTTTCCTTCTTCAAGGAAGCTTTCAAGGGAATGATTCCAATGGACACGTATAAGGAGTGCGGAGATTGGCTTTATAGCTTGCCGGAAGAAGGGGAGGGAGTTAGTTGGAAAATGGGCATGATGGAGGACTGGATCGTCTCATATTTAAGGGGCAAAAAGCCCATTCATGCAGTTGCTGAAGGGGAGGACGCCTCCAAGAAAACTATGGATGACTGGGCGCTTATTCGGAATAATGATTATTTGGGCGTCGAATGGAAGGAAGTGGAGATGTTCGAGTCAAGGGGGATCAGGAGTCCACCCCCATCACCAAAGAAATCAAGGGGGAACAAGAAGGCTGAACCAATCGATGAGAAGCTAAAGTGGGAGCAAGGATGGGATTAATTATTAAGGAATCCCTGATAGGGATAGTGGTGATATTAACAATATTTGACGCGCCCTCGAAATATTTTAGTGTTAGTGCGTGGTATTTCCATACATCGCCGATCGTCTAAAAAAGAATAAGCATAGCCTATTAGGGTCCTGTTAAAATGTGAATGCCTTTGTTGTTGAATTTCTCAATTTCGGAACTCATTTCCAGCCGTCACTCACAAGGCTTCAGCAGAAGATTTCATTCAGCCAACTTTTTTTAGTTATGAAGTTTACAGACTTCAACACTGCATCGATTGCTGCTGATAAGTAAGTATACATCCCTAGTCACTATCGTCACACCTATAATCGCCACAAACCTAAATATCTACACACCCCTTGACAACTTCCGAAGTGAACATCTTAACAAACTGACTATATCAACAATTACCGCAACAATAACCCTACAATCTCCACCTAACGACCTACACGCCACACTTACCATATATACTGACAAACTGCAAACCCTAAAGAATTCAATTTTCACCCTCTTGCTGACCCCTCTCCTCCTCTCCTCCCCCCCCCCCCCACCACCCCACCCAGGGCTCTAAAGTTTGTGATAGACGCTCTCCCTCGCACCGAGATCCTCATTCTCGACGCCCTCGATGTGATCTTTGTCCCCCGCGTAGTCCTCCGTCAGTTGACCTACTGCGCCCTCCTCCAGACCGGCGCTGTAACCTTCAATTCCCTCCTAGCCGTCGCCCGTTACCTTCTCGCCAGCCTCACCAAGAGGACTCGGGAGATCAGGAGGCTCCGCACCAAGATCAACCACGCCTCTAACCAGCCTGACTGGCAGGCCCTCGCCGACGCCATTGACCAGCTGGAGGGACATGACCTCTGGAGGCGCAACCCCAACTGCCACCTTTACGAGCGGGAGCGCCTGGCCGCCCGCATAGACGAGTTCCGGCACCTTATCAACCACAAGAAAGACATCTTCGAGACCATGTTTACCCTCCGTGGTGGCATAGCTAGAACCAAGTATGGCCTTCTTCACCCAGCCCTCTTCTCCAAGGCCATGGGAGGAACCAAGCACCTGGTGGAGGAATACAATAACATGATCTGCGAAGGGCTAGAGTTCGTGTGCGAGGCAAAGGTCATGGAAGGAGGTGAGTTCGACAATGCCTTGACAAACAAAACGATCCTAGCTACACTGACTTCGACAAACAAAACGATCCAAAACGATCCTAGCTAACCCACCGATCTCTTAAACCTCCCCTTCAACCCCCCACCCCCCTCCACCCCCCCTCAACCCCCCCCCAGACGAACCCATTCCCTCCGACGCCCGTCTGGCGTTCTTCAACGAGACCCGTCACTCCTACGGTCGCACTGCCATGCTCCTCTCCGGTGGCGCCGCCCTAGGTTTCTACCACGCCGGCGTCGTCAAGGCCCTCCTAGAGAACAACCTCATGCCAAGGGTAATCGGGGGGGCGTCGGCTGGATCCATCCTCTGCGCGATGATAGGGACTAGGACGGACCAGGAGATGTTCGACGGACTCTTCAAGGTCCAGGGCACCCACGCGCCCGGCCACTACGGGATGCTTGCCCTGGACTTTTTCAGACCCCAGGGATACCACAACGAAATGTCCCAGATGGTCGACGGGGAGAAGACAAAGTACGACCTCCTCCCGAGCTTCGTGTCATCGCAGGGCGGAACGACTGGACTTTGGAACGACATCAAGCGTTCCTTCGTACTACTTACTCCCTCGGGACTTAGATGGGTTAGCGGACTTTTCATGGACGTGCTCACGGGACAAATGAAGGCCAAGGACGTCCTCATGAACGACACGAAGCACTTCAGGAGATGCTGCAGGATCAACATTGGGGAATTCACGTTCCAGGAAGGTGAGAATTTTGGGGTGGGCACTGGAGCAACAACAACAACAGAAAGCAACCAAGACATCACACTCTCAACTTACCAATCCTCCTCC
>BRYA01000010.1:0-40645 GCA_030267965.1 Triparma columacea | reverse complement strand
CCCCCCCCCCAACTGCAGCATTCGACCGCACCGGTCGAATTCTTAACATTACGGTCTCTCCACAGAACCGCAGCGACCCGCCTCGTCTTCTTAACTACCTGACTGCCCCTCACGTCCTCGTGTGGTCTGCAGCCGTAGCCTCCTCCGCTCTCCCCGGTGTCTTTGAAGCCTCCAAGCTGTGGGTCAAGGACTCCGATGGTAACATGAGGTTGGAGTCCTCCTCCGGCGCGCGTTTCCAGGACGGTAGCATGGAGAATGACCTCCCGATGCAGCAGCTGGGGGAGATGTTCAACGTTAACCACTTCATAATATCGCAGGTTAACCCGCACGCTTACATGCTGTCGTCGCTTAGCGGCAACACAGACGTATGGTCGAACCCCATCATGGGTTTCGCCAGCAGCCTGTTGTCCTTCCTGAAGAACGAGGTGAAGGCGTGGATCCGCAACATCGTCGAGTTCGCAGGAGGGAGACGCCTCGCGCCGCTGTGGGAGCTGCGGAGGGGCTTCTTCACACAGCTGCTGACGCAGGAATACGAAGGGAGGGACTGCGACATCACCATCAACCCATGGATCAACCATAGGAGCCTGTTCTCGGCTTTCCTGCACTGCATCTATAACCCAAGTAATCAAGACTTCATGGACTGGCAACTTGCAGCGGAGAAAGAGGTGAGACATTTTAGGAGGACGGGGGGGGGTAAGATATTTAATGCTCACGCATAACGAAACTATCCTCGCAGACGTGGAAGTACCTACCGATGATCAAGGGACACGGGGAGGTCGAGGTTAAACTAGACAAATGCGTCCAGAGACTAAGGTCAGTAGATGGTTCGACCCCCCTATGTAGAGCCCTTTTCCTCACCGCTCCCATCCCCACACAGGAAAAAAATCATCGCCGAGGGAAGGGAAAGGAGGATGCAGGGTGGTTCCAGCGAGAACCTCGGCCTTGGTAAGCGCGTTCCCTCCTTCTACACTTCCCCGTCCCTTGTGAACCTCTCTGGTCTAGGTGTCGCCGACCAGCCTCTCCTGACCTCCAACAGCGGGGGGAGCATGCAGAGGTTCAGGAACGACAGCGGTTCAGACCTGGCGGACGGGGGGGGAATCACGATGGACAGCGGGAGTGAGGATGGGAAGAGGGAACCGTCATCCCCCATGTCCACCCACTCAGCGCCAGGACCGAACGGAGGGGAGGAGCATTACACGAAGACTACGAGCATGGCGGCGTTCTACTATAGGAAGAACAGAAGCAGCGATCAGCTGAACAAGAGTAATGACAGCCTGCCGGCTGACTTTAGATCAAAGTACGAGTAGAGGGAGGGGGAATAAATAGAGAAAAAAGATAAATACACACACACCATCAAAATAAAAGAAAGTGTTATTTTTTATCAAAATTCAAAACTAAGGGTGGGGCTAAACTGAGGGCGGGGGAGGGGGCGATCTGTGTCCCCTCTCAATACTGCTGACCCTGGCTCTCCTCAATTTCTCCCTTTTATCCTTGTTCTTATCGTACGCCGCCTTCCGCTCCTCCTCCTTCGTTCTCGCCTTCTCCTCTGCATCCTCTAGAACTTTCACGACAGCAAGGCTAACCTCGAGGAAGTTTTGAAGCGCTGCCACCCAGTCGCTGCAAACGGACGGACTCTCAGCCTCAAAGTCCAACGTGCGCGCTTCCGTTATTATGCTGAAACAGCAGTTCTCCTTCCCAGGCACGCCGGACTTGCGGAACACAGAAGTACTGTAACCGGAATTTACGCCACGTATGTCAGAAACAGACAACACCTTGAGGGGGGAGGGTGAGAACGTGTTTGTTCGATGGAAATCTACTAAAATATACTCACCCCGTCCGGCTGACACCTTGTCTCCTCCACCTGAAGTATACCTTCTACCCTCGGAGTCTTGAACCACTCAAAGTTCTTCTCATGTGTGAGACGGAAACCCCGACCTGGCGAGGACAGGAACCCGAATGTTGATCTGTGGTGCTTTTTAAATCTTCTACCGACGTACATCCACTCTGGGGGTTGGAAGACCTCCTCTTTCTCCTCCTCTTCGACAGGGGTTTGAGGGGAGAAGAAGATTGACATCTTGTGCTTTGGGGAAGCGTGGGACTGAATCGGCGAAGTCGCGGTGCATGCCGAATCCGAGCTCTGCTGCTTGATGGTGGAGAGGACGTCCCGTTCCTGAGGTGAAGAACAAAGGTTCCCCATTCCTTTATGATATCCCCAAAGAAAATCGTTTTCATATTCTATAAATGATGTCTTCGTATTCGCTTTTGCGCTATTTTATACCAGCTGGAGTCCCACCGATTCCTCGTCGTTTCTTCCTTTCAGCGCCACGTTTCCGCTTTCTCCCAGGTCCACGCTCTTCCTCCTCTTCCTTTCTGAGAGCCTGTGAGTCTGTGACACCCTCCTAATGATTTCTGACTCCTTATCACCGCCATTAATACTGTTCGATGGGATGTTGTCATTGTCGCGGTGATAGCTGTTATTCCGCTTGATTTGACCCTTCTTCTTCCTCTTTAGTGTTACGTGCTGGTGTTCGTCTGTTTTTTTAGCCATGGAGATTACTATGTTGAACTGCGAAGGGAGGTGATGGGCGCGCCCAGGGAGTCAGCAGGAGAAACGTTGGAGCCACAAGTGTCCATACCCCCTTCTCCCCCCTACTTACCTTTATGCGGTTAATCGTGTCGTTTTTCCTAAGTACCGCTTGCACCGCGGGGCTCGCGTTCATCGCCTTCGCGATCGTCTTGTTGTCCCCCGTCCTCACACAGATAAGTCCCTTGTACCCATCCACGTCGAGGTTCGCGGCCAGGCTTGTCGTCAGCCAGTTCCTACCCCTCGTGTCCTTGCCTAGGAGGTCGCCGATTATTACCACGTCAGCCATCTTGGCCTCGGAGGAGCTCACGCGCCGGACTTGGCTATTGTCTTGGGGGTCGACTACGACTATCCCGGACGCGACTTCGGCGAAAATGTCAATGTTCTCGGGCTTTACTAAGAGGGCCCTGCTGTGCTCCAAGCTCGCACCTAAGGCCTGGTAGAGCTTGAGAATCTCGGCAGGATCGTCTGTCAAGGACACGATCTTCATACTGCGGGTTGGGGAGGGCGTTTGAAGAATGTTAGAATGGCGTAAGAATGGTCTCGAGGGTCCTCCTCTGTCAGGAAAAACCTAAACTCTCTCTTTGCTGCAATATGCTCACCTCTCCGGGAACTGTCTCACAATATCTGATATATTGTTCGAGTTTTGCACATCTATTTTGGTCTTGCTCATTTGGCTCGGCAGTGTCCTCGTCCCCTTCCCCGCCGGGGTGTTCTTCCTGCTGTTGTGCCTGGAGGAGGAGTAGGCGGACACTGAGGTTGTGGCCAAGGGGGACTTGTCGGGGGTCAGGGCGTCGACGTCAAGAAGTTCGACGGAACACGAAAATACAATGGTCGTGAACCGGAACTCTCTGCACAAGCAAGGAGGGGGCGGGGGGGGGGGGGTTGTTGAGGCGCGTTAGTGACTTCGATATAGGCTCAACATTCATGGTTTGACTTTGCTCACAACCCCTCCCCCCCCCCAAACCTCTTCATGTCACCGCATGTCCGCTCACCTGTCCATCTTGATGGTACCCCCTAATGCCGTTGACATTTGGTACGCGAGCATGAGGTTCTCCCCCTCCTCCATCCTCCTCCATACATCCTTTGTGTTGAAAGTGACGTTCGGTGATATGTTCCCCCCCTGCCCCAAAGTAGACGAGCTCTCGGTGATCTTCTTGCTCGAAACCAGCCGGGCCGCCTTCTGCTCGGAGTTCTGGATCTCCTCCTCGCTCAAGGGCAGGCCCATGTACTTAACCTTCACCTCAACCTCGCTGGCTGCTTTTTGATCCATGACAGTGTTCGGCAGCTTGATATCAACGGTCGCGTACGCCTTGTAGCTCGACGCCGCGTCCTCGTTTTTCCTTGCGAACGTCGTGAAGTTGTGGCATATAATCCTGAGCGCCCTCGCATCCACATGGACCTTTACAGTGGCCAGCTGCTCTGTGGTCAGGGTGCACTTGCATATAGACATACGCTTTATCATCTCTATGAGCTCCTTGGCCGGGGTCCACGTAGACTTAAGGGCGTTGGCGCCGCGCTGGGTCATCTGAGCGACAAGCTGGCGGCACTCACGGGCCTCAGTGGCCATTGCTATCTTCTCATCGAGCTTCACCACTCTCCGGACTAGTTCCTCGTGGTCAATTGTCCCGTTTACCTTGCCCTCTTCTCCCGACACCGTGCTGGGCTTGACTAAACCCTCCACAGTGTGCCTAGTCTCCCCTATGCTCTCCCTCATGTTCTGAACGTCCTTGTCCATATCCCTCTCCTTCTCGTTTAGCTCGGCCTTGATCTCTTCGTTCACGAAGATCGCGTGGTCGCGCTCCCCCTCGACGTGCATGAACTCCGACGCCCAGGAATTGCTGAAGGCTTCAAGGATGTCAAAGATGAAATATATGGAGTAAACCCCAGCACCGGCCTGGATTATGGAGACGACGAACCGAGGAATTGTTTCTATGAGGGGCAATACTACTAGGATAATGTGGACGACAATTATAGGGTATAGGAGCTTGAAGATCTTGAGCCGGGATAACTTGAAACGGTCTTCTTTGGAGACCTGGGGGGCCTGAGGGGATGGAAGCGAAGTGATGTAGTGGAAAAGGTGGAAATCGGGGGGGTTTTTGAGGGGGTGGGAGGCGGAAGGTGGTGAGAGAGAGGTGTAAGAAGGAGTAACAGAGTGTGGTCGAAGGAGGTGGCCACAGGTGGTGTGTGTAATTAGTTTAGGGGGTCGGATTGGGGCGTTGCGAAGTTGTATTCGTCCATATTGGCAAATAAAGACACCCATCGTGCATGGTGTAATTCGTTAAATCTATTATCAGAGGCATTCATAAAAGTGGTTTCAAGCCCGGATAACAGACGGAGTGTTTAGAGATATTTACCCTATACAGTGAATTACACTTACCCCTTCCTCCAAGTCGGTGTTTTGGCCAGCCACCGGCGTGACGGCCGGCATTCGAATTAATTACTACGCTATTTGGGACAGACTCTTCCCGAACTCTGTGGTTGAGGATTCCAGTGACTCCTGCTCCGGCCAGTTTTGGAAGACCCCAAGTCCGACAAGACCAAATTCCTGAATTCGAAGACAGTCTCTTGAATTTGGCTTTCACTTCGTTTTCGGTTTGCTTCACAAAGGATCTAACGTGTGAAAGCTTCAGTATCGTTAAAGCCATAGTAGAGTTTGGGGTTACTTGCGTACAGGAAGAACTATCAAAGGCGGTCGCTTATTGAGATTATGCATAGTTCTAGCAACCCATTCACACTTCCTCCCGTTACGTTAGGTCTAAATCAAACTCAACATCCAGTACAGAGTCTCTTAGATGAATTCGAAGAGGAAACTACGCATGAAACTATGCAGGAATCTCCGCTAATCTTCCTAACTATTGTTCATATACATTCTAATAAGACCAATTTGGACAACTTACAAGCTCAAGGGTTGCAATCACAAGGGAAGCAACCTCAAGGGTTACAGCCTCAAGGTGATGATCCAAGGTGAGGACGACATTTGACTACTAGAAGTTTTACAAACCCAAGACTGGAAAAAGAAAGATGGGCAACCCCCCCTAACCCCCCCTTACCCACCCTTACCCGTTATCCCTTACCCCGCCCTCCACCAAACCCCCACAACAGTCAATTTTCAGACCTACCCACAATGTACCCCTTCAATTCCACGAACTCTGCCGCTTCAGACCTACCCACATTGTACCCCTTCCCTTCCACGACCCCTGCCGCCTCCTCCATCCCCTCGACAAGCTCCCCCTCCCAACCACAAACGTCCTCTGTCCCCCGCACCCCCCCTCAAATCTATACCTCCAGCCCGCCCGCCCTAACCATCACCCTCGAAGAAGCAGAGTCGTCTACCCTCCACTCTCTTACCTGCTCCGTAACATCCTCCACTCCCCTCAATCCCCCACCACCACCCCACAAGGTTTTTGAGGAAATACACGCCCTGGGAGAAATGGCACCCAGGCAAGTATGCCAGCACCACTTCAGGAAGAATGACATTGTCTGGGTGTGCAAGACCTGCCAGTCTGATGAGGTAAGTAAGGGTGTTCTCGTGCCCGCTGCATTAACCCTTAACCTCCCCTTGCCCTAACGCATGACCGCCAACCCCTTCATTCCTTACCCCCACCCCAAGACCTGCGTTCTTTGCAACTCCTGCTTCAACGACTCCAACCACGAAGGGCACGACGTCCTGTTCTACCACGCGCAGGCCGGGGGTTGCTGCGACTGCGGGGACGCCGACGCCTGGGACCCCTCCGGCTTCTGCTCCCGGCACGGCAAGTCCTCCTCCTCCGACGCCATCCCCAGAAGCGTGGTTGACAAGGCGAGAGATACGGTGGCGGAGATGGCAACGTGGATCACGAGGACGAGCGAGCTAGCGAAAAAGGCATATGAGAGGTTCATTAGCCTAACAGATATCGACTATGACGACACTGACGGGTCTATCAACTGGTACACTGGCGAGATCGACCTGGCGAAAATTGGAAGAGCAGAGAATGGACTTTACATTGTACTACACAAGAGCGAGGTAGTTGACCCTAAGGTACTACTCCGCGCTCTCGTCGAGTTCGGGATCCCTCCCAGGAAAGCCGATGATGTCGTCTCTATGCTCACCAAAAAGGTTAACGGCGGAACCAACAACGCCTGGACTGGAGAGGTTGTAATATATGGCCCCGATGAGCTTCTCTGCGATCTCACTCCCAACTACTACCTCCAATACCTCACCTCTCCCACCCCCGGTAGCGACCGAGTTGTGAACAGGAACTACCACCGGCTCTGCAACGTCCTCCGAAGGAGGGGACTGTGCGCGAGCGTTAAGACGTACGAACAACTGAGGAGGGAGCAGAGGGCGAGCGCTTGCATATCGTGGATACATGCCATAGCGAACGCTGCGGACGTGCTATGCGAACAAGGTGAGGGGAGGGGAGAGGAGGGGAAAGTAATTTTTGGACGTGCCGCCAAAAAGCTAACATGAAATCCCCCACACTCGTCCACACTCGTCCACACTCGTCCCTTCCAGTCAGCTCTGCGTTCTCCGTCTCCGCTCACTTGAAGCCCCTGCTCAACTCCGACCTTCTCATGGGCGAGCGTGCAGGCCGGATGCACAGCATGTTCCTAACCCTCCTTTCCGGCCCCATCTTCAAGGAGAAACTCGCCTACGCCTACTGCGACACCTACGAGGCAGTAAGCAAGATGTTCTCGCAAGGCATAGGCTCGAACGAGTGCAGCTGCTACACGCTGAGCGTGCAGTTCCTAAACAGACAAGCCTTAGTTTGTGACATGGTTAACAACAGGGAATTCCTACCGAAGATTGCGAGGGCGCTGCTGGGGTGCGTGAAGGAGTCGGCTAGAAGTAGTGGGTGGGGAGACGCACGGTGGCTGATTGATTTGAAGCACGGCGTCATGGAAAAGAGGAGGTACATACCTATAATCAGCGACCTCAAGTGCGTCCTGAACGTAGACGGCGTGGAGAAGGAGTTCAGGAACAACCAGGATGCGTCCGGAGCGTTCTTCGAGATGGTGGGACTCCTACAATACCTGCACCCGCAACAGTGGGTAAGAAGGAGCGCGCCGAAGGAGCAGTGGGAGGACAGAATGTGGCTCTCAGCCTTCAACGCAAGCATCAGCTTCGGCAGCCTTTTCGAGAAGGTGGTGATGGTTGAGGCTGGAACGGGGGACCGGCTTGAAGAGAAGTTCATGAAGGGGGCGGTCAAGACGCTCTGGCAGTGGATTGAAGATGTGAGTGGGGTGAACTAAAACATCGTGGCGGAACCAAGACAAATAACACATACTAACACAGACCTTCCGCGCTCCACCCGTTGCAGGAGGGAACGAAGATGCGTGGAGGCGATCCTCGGTCCGGTTACAAAATGATAGTTTGGAACTCCCAGTCCGCTCATTCAATAAGCCTTAAAGCGCTCCCAATGGACCAATTCAAGCCCTTCAGCTTCCATCTCGTCCTTCATAGGTTCGTGGCGGCTGCCATGAAGGAGTGGATGCAAGAGGGCGATGTTAGAGGCCTCGTCAGGGTCGTAGACGAAGCCATAAACGAAACAGTGACGGAAATGAAGATGGACGACGAAGGAGAGAGTTACGACATTGACTTCTACCAAGAACTCCTAGATTTCCCCCTCATCACCCTCTCGAGGGCGGCGCAGATAAAGGTAGGGATATGGAACAGGAACAACTGCGGGGTCCGGGATCAGGTCATGAACTATGGGGAGCCCCCGTTCTGCAGAACCATGAGGGACCTCGACCTGCTCATCCTGCAGGTCGGGGCGAGGCGGTACTGCGAGCTGAAGGGAGGCTGCACCAAGGACTTGATCAACCTCATGCTACACCGATTCGGGGTCTGGAAGTGGGCCCTAGGGGGTTGGCTCAAGGATGAGAAGGATTCGAGCGACGCTGATATTGATGATCATTGCAATGGACTGCATATGTTCCTGGAATCATTACACGATGGCATTGAAGGGGAGATTGACGATCACGACGACAGGGACATGTTCGATGAGTTCCTTTGCTTTCTCGTTGTATTTTTGAGCGAGCTCCCGCGCCCCCAGGGTGGCGTTGAAGGGGAGTGTAAGGAGGAGGAGGAGGAGGAGAAGGAGCGGGAAGAGACCAAGGAGGAGAGGGTTAAAAAGAGCCTGACGAAGGTCCTCAATAGTGTCAAGTCGAAGATGAGAAGGGAGGTCGTCCACAGGCTTGCAGTCGGACCGCAGACACACAGCGCCCTGAGGGAAGTTTATGGTCTTTTGAGCCCTCGGGAGATGAAGGTGGTCAAACACATTGGCGGAGACGACGGGGAGCTCCTGGAGGACGTTCTCAAGGAGGTCGCAGTGAACCAAATTGGGCAGGGCCTGAGCCCTAACACTTGGCACCTCAAACCCGCGGGTTGGGACGAGTACGACCCCTGCTTTTATCACCTGAACGAGAAGGGCCACCAGATGGCCGCAGCAAACCGAACCGAGAAGTGGGGTGGCAACGGGGAGGCCAAGGGGGGCATCTGCAAGCCCCTGGGGAAGGTCGCTGACGGGTGGGGGGACTTCAGAAAGTGCGTTTTCTGGGAGGATACCGTCCGAGCCATCGTTTGGGGGACTGTCGCCGACAACATGGGAGACGGAAAGGGAGCAGCGGAGAGGCAGTCGGAGACGGGGCTGGCAAGGGTTGTTCAGCTGCTTACGTTGGGGTTGGGGGTCATGGAGCAGGAGGGGGGCGATGAGAAGGAGCGCTGGGAGGAGGTGAGCAGATTACGAAGTCAGCGGGGCATGATGACGAGAATGGTTCGAGTTTGTCACTCGCTATACTAACATCCATCGTTTCTCTCACGCTTTACGCAGTGGATGCTCAGGGCTGATGGAGCTAAGTGCACCGGAAGGAGTTGCGCTGGGGGTAGAAGTATACTTGACTTGTTTGAGAATGCCAAAGATGTCAACGATGTTGTTGTCAAGAAAGGAATCGAGTGGATTGTTAAGTCCGTCGGTGGCAGCGGCGGGGGAGGCGGGGCAAAAGAGGAGGGCAAAGAGGAAGGCAAGGAGGCAGAGAGGGAGAGAAGGAAGAGGGAGGCGAGAGATCGGGCCATGGAGAGGATGAAGGCTAATGCGAGGACCTTTATTTTTGACATGGATGTGGATATGGAAGAGGAAGAGGAGGACGGAGGAGGAGCGGCGGCTTTAGGTGAGAGCAAGAACGGAGAAGTAGGGGCGGCTGAATTGGACAGGTTCCTTCCCAAGAACGAAGAGAAGTGCATCATTTGTAACTCGAGCGCGAGTGACGAGGCCATGCTGTACTGTAGCTACATTCAGCCTAGCACGGTTCTGAACGGTGCCAGGCCCCCGGACGCGAGGCCATGCGGACCCTTCAGGGACGGAAGGTGAGTTGCGAGCATAAAGAGAAGGTTGAAGTCTTATTGCTAATCTCCGCTCCTTGAATCCCAGGTTCGTCCACGCCCACATTAGCCTTTGTGGGCACAAGATGCATGAAGGCTGCTGGAACAAGTGGGGTGTTACTGGAACAGTCGAGTGGGAGTGTCCTCTTTGTAAGCACCCAGGGAACTGCGGGGTAGTTGATTTTGAGGATGTTAAGGATGTGGATCGTCCTGGAAAGTGGGAGAAAGAACTCTCGAAGGAGGGAGCTGAGGAAGTGCACTTGCTCTGGATGGAATCTGCAGGGATCAGGAGGAAGGGTAGGAACAGAAAGTTGGAGATCGGATGCGCTGATGGCATTTACAGGATGCAAAAGAAGCTCGTCGAGGTCAAAGTAAAGGCTGACAGGATCAGGCTTGGAATGCCACTAACCCAAAACTATGGACCGTACAGGGGCTACTTCCAGGAGTACACCAATGTCACGGGGATAAAGGCGTACGGGGGATTGGGCGGTGATTGGGTCAATAGGAGTATAGAGTATGCCGCGGAGAAGGGGCTCATTAAGGAAAAAGACCCAAAGTTCAGGGACTGGCTTGAGGGCAGGGAACTATTCGAGGACTACATGGGGGCGGTCGCGACTTTCACCTACACAATGCTGGCGGACTTGGAAGAGGTGAAGAGGCAGATTTTGGAGGAGGGCAGGAGCGGGGTTAGAGGAGTTGAAGGGTTTTGGGTCAAGAACAAACTCCCGGTGCTGTCGCAAGGGTTAGGGGGGGGTAAGGTCCAGAACCTGAGGCCTCTGATAACCGCGCTGAAGGTTTCGGGGGCGGGGTTTTCAGAGACTCTCGAGAGGGTGTTGGAGTCAAACGGGCGCTGGGGGCAGGGACACACAAAGGAGGGAAGAATATTTCCTCCCGTCTTGGAGAGTGAGATTCTAGTTTGGACACTTGCAGGCTTAATGTCGAGGCAAGGTAGGACCAGGGTCGCCGGTGATGAGGCGAAGGGACTGGTCGCTGAAGCAAAGAGGTGGATAGCCAAGGGCTTCCACGCCCGCCTAATCCAGATCATGTCCGGGTGGCTCTTCAACTGCACAAGGAACGGCGACGTCTTCAGCCTGGGGGTGCAGTTCAAGAGCATCCCGGAGGCCCTGGTCATCCTGAAGAAGATAAAGGGCTGGTGGCCGCTTCGGTCGAACAAGCTGCCACCCTTCAAGAACATGTGCGTGAAGCTAATGTGCGATTTCCTCGAGCAGGTCAGCAAGCCGAGCGGCAGTGGGTTACTGTATGAGGAGACGCTTAAGCACTCTACGGGGCAAGAGCTGGACGAGGGGGATATCGAGGAGGCTATCGACATGGCGGCAGAGCTTGGATTGAAGTTTTTGTGCGATGTCGCGGTTTACTTGCAGCTCGGATGGAGCAGGTGGTGGGAGGGTGAGGGTGCTGCGGGGATTGAGCCCCCCGATGATGACTCTGTTGTAAAGGGTGAGGTCGTGATTCATAGTAACGCTGAGATGGTGATGAAAGTTTGCTCTTGGATGGGACTTAGCGTAGAGGGAGGTTGGGAGAAGGAGGTCTTGAGGGGGTACATTCGGGATATGGAGAGGCACCCTGCAGGGCAGGACGGGCAGCTCAATTTCTACGACGTGCAGGTTTACCAGTGGTGCGGGGGGAGCGAGGAATGGAGGCTCAAATGCAGGGAGGGGGAGAAGGCCGGAATCGCATTTTTGGAGAGGGGGAACGGGAGGATGGCGGGAATTAGTAGTCCAGAGGGTAATATGAGGGCAGGGGGGTTTTCCGATGGCAGGGCAAGGTCCCGAAGTAGCGGAGGAACGGCGGGAGAGTTGTCTTCGAGCCCCAGCTACATAAACACCCGCAACCACATAGCCCCGACTGTGGGTATCGGGGAGATCGACAGCCTACCGTTGCTGGGGTACCAGGGCTGGAACAAGGGCGGCGTGCCTGTTATAGCACCTCCAACAGGGGGCGGCGCCTGCATCCCGAGGATCCCAATCAGCTACTCGGATTTGTACGCGCTAGTGGACTCTTTACTGCCGGATTCGCTGTCTCACACCGCCGTTTGTCTGGTTTGCGGGATATGCTTGAATTCCGCAGGTACGGGCGAGTGCGGCAGGCACTGTCAGATTTGTGGGAGCGGGAGGGGAATATTCTTTTTGTTACATGAGTGTGTCGTGGTCATCATGTCCAACTCCAAGTCGGCTTATTTGCCTAGCCCGTACGTAGATGAGCATGGAGAGACACCTGCGTTCAGGGGTAAGCCATTGACACTGAGTATGAAGAGATGGGAGGTTTTCAGGGGATTGTGGCTGGGGCATGGGATTTCCGAAAGGGTCAAGGAGGGGAGGAAGGAGACGAGGAACGTTCCGGAGGGGCACTATTAGGGGGTGTATGGGTATGTTGGCACTGTACAGTAATGCGGCGGCTATAAACAATTCTTCAGAATTCGATGTACATCAAATTGCTTATTTTTTATTGCGATTAGCGTGAGAATGAACAATATCATATTTCTCCAACTAATTTTGTCCCCCCAGAACAAAGCAGATTTTGGGGTTGGTGTGGTGGCAGTTTTTGGTTGGGCATATTAGCACCTACACGACACTTCTGCCTAAGTGGAGCAGCTTGAAAGCTTTGTTGATACGTTTCATATCGTAATTTGCCGCTATAACCTTACACTTGGTGATAGGTTCGCTCAAAAATGGAATCGCAATCAGAGGTACAATCGTCACACAATTCATCAGAGACCACAAATGTGACAGTATATAGTTGGGACGATTTGACAGACGGTCAACAGCGCTGCATAAGCTGGGCTGGTGAGCAAGACTGGGATCGCATCAAGGGGTATGCCAAGGAACATGAATCTGAGGTTTTGTTAGGCGCTTATAAAAAGCAAATTGTTGAGGGATGGAACGTACGTTCAGTCCTCACTGCCGCCTCTATTCACGATAATGTTGAGATGGTCAAGCTTACCTTAGAAGCCGGCTTCGACAACATGGAAGCTATGTACAGGGCCGCAGATATATCAATCAATAATTGTGACAGTTCAACAATCTTAAGATTGCTCTTAGAACATGGACTTGACCCTAATATGGACCCACTAGTCGAAGGGGTGGCGGGAGGCTCTTCCAACCTTTTGATGCTTGCTGTTGCAAGGGGACACATTGATCAGGCCATAGCACTTCTCGATCATGGAGCAAATGTGAACAAGACATTGGTCACCCCTGATGGCGATGCTGTTACACCACTTACTTCTACTCTCTGTTATGGAGCACACGACATATTCAGGCTAATTCTCACGCGTGGTGCTATCCCAACCAACAGCGATGTGGATAATGTGTTTAGTATCTGCCTCGTAGCGTGCAAAGGAGAACACCCTAAGCTTAGTAGAGATGTCGCAATAAAGATGTTCACAACATTTCTTCATCTCGGAAAGCCTGATTCTGACGTAGTTCGAGACAAATTCAATTCTTGCCCTCCTTCCTATCACGATCCTACAATCGCCAACATCACGAAACATTACCTTCAAGGCCGTCCCTTCTGCTGCTTTGTTTGCGAGGCTCTCACCGCCAAGGAGCGTGACAAGCTCCATATGTGTCCCTGTCGCACTGTCGCTTACTGCTCGAGGGAGTGCCAGGTCAAGCACTGGAGGGAGCACAAGGTGCAGTGCACAGGACCACTGAACGAAAGGGGGGAGAGTGAGGCAATGGTCAAGAAAAGATCCAAGACAGGGAAGGGAGCGGCGGCGGGAGGAGCGGATGGGGGAGTAGCGGATGTGGGAGTAGCGGATGTGGGAGTAGCGGAAGGAGCAGGTGGGACGGGGAAGAATGGCAAGAAGGGGAAGAAGGGCAAGAATGGTAGGGGTAAGAAGAAGTGAACGAAACAAAATACTGGCGCCTGTTGGTGTGCTTGTGTGCTAATGTAACCTTATATTTCGTGAAATACATGGTCGGATATTAATTCAATACTCTCGTTTATCGTCATCGTCATCAGAAGGGGGTTTCTTGAAAACCCTTTCCTTCCCCTTCCCGACAACTGCGTTAATTCGATTGCTCTCGCTCGAGGTTTTCTTTGTCGTTTTTAGCCCCGCGTCACCCTTTCTTGTAGCACTTTTCAATGGAGTAGCTCTTTGTGGTTTCCGAGTCGTCGCGGGATTCTTCATACTTATTGTAGAACTCGTATTTTCGCTCGTGTTCACGCCCGTCTTTGCGCCTGTCTTAACGTTCGTCTTCGTCTTCGTATTCGTCTTTGTATTCGTACTTGTCTTTGTCTTCATTGCCCCTCTCTTCACATTTGTTTCCATACTTGTACTCCTACCCTTCCTCACACTAGATGTGTTCTGCTTTACCCCATCCCTATCATGTGTCCCTATTTCGAGCTCCCCAAAGTTGATGTTATTGATCCCCTCCTTCTCACCCCTCATCCTTGCCCCCCCCTCCCTCTCACCCCTCGTCCTTGCCCCCCCCTCCCTCTCACCCCTTGTCCCCCCCCCCCTCCCACCCCTCCTCCTCTCAACCTCCTTATAATCCCTCCATCCATATTTCCCCGCCCATTTAAGTCCGTCTTTATTCCCTGCATCCTCAACCCCCACAGCATCCCTAGGGTAAGCCCCTAGAAGGTAGGCGGACGTACGTGACTTTAGGACTTCACGTGTGGAGGATGTTGCAGAGGAAAGGAGAGATGAACCAAGAGACTGCTCTGGTGGAGACGATTTTGAAATGGTTGCAAAACCAGGAGGGTCAGAATTTGGGCGCAAGCGCGGCGTTGATTTGCGCTGGCTCTGTGTTTTTCTTATTTGTCCGTTTGCCTGCTGTTTAGACCTGCTTCTAATCTCATCTCCTACACCATCATCATCGTCATCATCGTCATCGTTGTCGACCCAATTATTCCCAGTGTCCCTTCTACGATCACTGACGGGACTTACTCCCCCTAATCTAACCCCTTTTCCACTCTTTAAACCAAACCCAACCCCGACTTCAAAGTTGAATCTGCTCCCTCCCCCCCCACCTTCAATCTTCTTCCCCCCCACAGGTTCCCCTAACTCGTATTTAAATCCTTCAATTCTCCATCCCCCATTATGTTCCGGTCCTTCTCTTATCAACTTCTCCGCCAACTCCTCCTTACCCCAATCATCCCTATGAAATCCCTTCTGAGAGTATTCAGTTCTAACGATACCTAAACCACCTCCTCCTTTCCTTGCACGGTTACGGACAACGTCCTGGAGGGTTACATCAGGAGGTCTCCAGAACTTCTCATTACGAACCGCGGCGATGGAGGATGAGGAAGGGTCTAATGTAGGTATACCTCGAAAACCTGGTATACTAGCACGCAATATATGGGTTGGGAATACGTCGAATTTCAAAACTTGGGTTAGTAAGGTTAGAAGGGATATTAGGAAATTACCGAAGGTTGGACTAACGATTAAGTGGGGGGGGGGAAGAAGGAGGGTCTGAGGAGGTGGGAGATTTGGAGGAGGAGTGTAGAGCACTGATAATGGGAAGGGAGGGGATCTCTGGGGGTTGGGGGATGGGGTAGGTTTTATTGGGGATTTATTAGAGAGGGTGTGGAGGAGAGGGAAATGGTTAGTAAACGAGGAGGGGATTGGAGGAATTAGAGAGGGTGAAAATGGGAGAGGAGAGGAAAGCAGCGATGTAGGCAGTCACTTAATTCTTTTTGAAGCGTCTTAAGAGAGATTAAACTGAAACGATTTGAGCTGTAGTACAATTCTGAACGAGAATATGGAGTCTTTATCTCACTTACCGATGACATTTGATCCAAAAACTTGAGATTTAAGTGTTTTGCTACTTTCAAGACAAAAATAAATGTCTTTAATCCTCAATTTATTCCTCATCCTTTCATTCCTTCTCTGCATCCTTCCATCAACAACTTCATTCAACATGCAGATACTCGTTAGATCACCTTATTTGAGAAATAGCTTCAAATCAATCAAAAGAAATTGCTACCCTCGAAGGTGAGTGATGGAAGTTGCTTCAAAAGTTGCTCTAAAGTGACGTTAAGTTAAGGAGTAAGAAGACAAGGAGTTTAATTCTAAGTCGTTGACAACTCCATGTACCAGAATAAAATCATCCATCGTCTTTCCTAACCCACATCCCTTGCCCCCTGCTCCCAACCCCTGCTCCCAATCCCTGCTTCCAACCCCTCAGTCCCCTCTCAATGTCTCTCTCATCCTTCTCCCCCGTCCCAACCCGTCCTCTCCCCAAGTCTCTCTACACCTTAATAAAGTCCCTCCACAAGCAAAAAGTCCGCTCTTCAAAAAACCTAATCCTCGTCGAGGGTCTCCGTTCAATTAAGTCAATCCGTTCACTCTCCCCCAAGTATCTCGTAACCCTAACCTCCTCCCCAACCACCACCCTCCCTACATCCTTAGCCGAAAGACTGAGAGAAGATGGAGGTATCGTATACAGTATGGAGGACACGGATAAAGGTCGTAAGAGATTCAAGGCTCTTACTACTACCGAGAGCCCTACGGATTTTATAGGTGTTTACGAGGTTGGTGAAGAGTTCGTTAACCCTAGACCGAGTGATAAAACAGAGAAGGAGGGTATGGGAGGTTGTTTATGGCTTGTTCTAAATAACCTACAAGAACCGGGGAACGTTGGGACACTTATACGGACGTATCTTGGGTGTGGGTTTAATGGTGGGGGGGTTATTATATTAGGGAAGGATGGGGTGGATTGGAGCAGGTAAGAACATTTTAGAGTAAGGGAAGGAGGAGTGGGAGGGGGGGGGGGAGGCAGAATAACGACAACCATAGACTGGATGTGATTATATTAGCTAAGTCTCGAAAACTAAATTATACACCCTATTCTAAACCCCGCCCTCTTAGCCCAAAGGTAGTAAGGAGTAGCGTAGGTGGTAGTTTGGATGTCCGTTGTTTACGTTTCTCCTCCGTACCATCATGGGAGAGTTGGATGTCATCCCGAGGTAACTCCTGGAAAGTATTCGTTGCGTCCATGGACGGTAACGGTTACAGTAGCCTCCCGTACACATCCGTGAAACCGTGGGGGGAGGGAGGGGAGGAGAGATTCCTTGTACTTGGGAACGAGGGGAACGGAGTCGGGGAAGAGGTACTGGGGAAACTTGAAGAGGACGGGAGGTATCAAGCGGTGCACTTGCCAATGGGGAACGAGGTGGAGAGCCTTAATGTGGGAGTCGCGGGAGGGGTTATTATGTATAAATTTAAGGAGGTCATGGAGATGGGTTGAAAGGGAACTGCATATTTGTTGTCTTTTACGTTTTTTGTGAAGCAAAAATCTGCTGAGTAATGCACTATATATATACCCCCCTCCACTATATTGTCGCCCTTACGCTCCCTCTTGTCCAAATACCGTTCCCCAACTCTCACGCCCCCCTAAAACTTGTCAGGAACAACGCCCGTTTGGAAGAATGGTGGCCACGCCATGTTGATATCGACGCCGCCCGCCCCCCCACTCCCTACCGCTATCCTCGCTCGTTTTCTCCACTCTGTCCCGTACCCCATCCTCTTTGCTCTGCTCATCAGCTTCTTGCTTCTCTCGTTGTCTCCGATAGACGAGTAGTACGTTGAGGCTGCGTAGTAGCCCTCAGGCAAGCCGGAGTTCTCGAACCATTCGGCTGCGAGTTTGGCATCCTTTTCTCCCCCCCACGCCGCGGCGTAGCCGTAGCGGTGCATGACGCCGAGGTTGAACATGGCGTACTGATGGTTGGCGTTTGCTGCTCTCTCTAGCAGCGCGGCTACCTCCTGGAGCAAGTGGCCCATCTTGGTGTCGTCCCTCTGACGCACGAAACCCTGGAGCGTGAGCTGGGCTAGACCGTAAATAGCGTCAGGCTCGTTCGCCCGAGCTGCCGCCTCTCGGTATAGGTCAGCGGCCTTCTTGAGGTCCAGGGGTAGGTGGGAGGGTAGTTGGTTGAGGTACGCTCTGGCAAGTTTTACCATAGAAGTGCTTAACCCCATCTTGGCAGCCTCGTGGTGGAGCCTTATCATCTCCACCTTGTCTCCTCCTGCGCCTGAGTCTGCGTACATTGACAAGCACACCGCATCGTCAGGTGGGCAGTCCTTGAACCACTCCTTGCTATTGTCTGCGCACTTCTCTGAGTCCCTGAACCAAATGATCCAGGACCATCTCGTAGATGACGGCCCATCATCCTCCACCTTAACTCCGTGGAGAAGAGAGGTATCGTGGACAAGGGTGTCTCCCCTTCCAAGCGCTACCACCATCCTCTCGCTCCGGCTCCTTGCCACGTAAAGACCTCCCCTGTATTCCTCCCCGTACTCACTCAGGGACACGACAGCCGTGACCTTTGCGTTCCAGTCCCTGTGAACGTCATGGGTCTGCCTCTCCCCGCTACGGTAACGACGGACCAGGGAGTAGCAAGGGGTTAAGGAAGGGGAGGAAGGGTACGTGAACCTGACATATTGCGTCAGGCGGTCTTGCACATTGTCCATAATCGCTTTCAGCTTTGACCGGATCTCCTTTCTCTCTTCCATCCCCTCCTTTGTACTGTCCCTTTTCAAGCTCGATGTAACCCTCCCTCCTCTTTCAAAATCAACGGTATCCACGTACAACTCGTGCGAAGCCATACCATCTACCGTGTCAGGATCCTCGTCGAATTGCACTGCGTCGGGGTCATTCAAAATCGCAAGGATCTGCTCCACCTCGGCAGGGGTGGCAAACTCTGGGATGACGGAAAAGTATGACTGAGCGCGCTCGGCAGCGCCACCAAGAAGCCCCTTGTGGTCGACTCTCCCCTCGGCCACTTGTAAGAACCTCCCATTTATTATCACAGTTTCGTTTGAGTAATCACCGAATACTGGAAGGGGGGGAATATCAGAGGGATGGAGGGTTCCAGCAGCTTCAATATCTTCCAGTGATGGAGCCCATTGATCTAGAGTGGGAAGAATGGGAGATTTGGGCAACGGCTTGTCCATTCCCCCAAGAATTCCCCCAATAAGGTTGAACGATTTGTACCTCGACATGGCTACAGCGATTATTAGGAATGCTAAGGCACCTAGACGGTATTTCCCGGTATTGATCGTATCAACTTTCTCCCTCTCCCCAAATTTCTTCTTACGAGACATGGAAAGGAATCTCTATGTTGTTTGATTTAAGAAGAAACTGAATTTGCCGAACAGCACAGATCGAGCACGGATGAAATTGGAACCTTGCAATCTGTTTACTGGACAAATCCGATAAATACAAGAGTTCATGTAGTATGTTCCGTTGCTTTCTGGTGACCTAATGTCGCATATCGACAATTTTGCGCCTAATACCTCCTCAATAGATGAATTCAAGGTGGAAGAATTTCCATCTTCGGACCCTATTATCCTTGCTGAGTTTCAAGGAGGGAACTTGAGTACATCGACAGCGGGTGGTGTCGAAGGAATGAGTAGAGAAAATGTTGTTAGAGAGGATGACGTGGTACGCCATGATTTGCTTGTTTGCCAACCATGTGATGAAGATGAGAATGTGGAGGTTGTTGCTGAAGGGAAGACCAACAGCAAGAGCAAGAAGCGAAAGAGAGGAATGACGATGGAATACCACAATGACGACGTCGATGATAATGACGAGAACGTTGACTCTTGGAATGGTGATGGTAATGGTGTGACCTGGCACCTCTGTGAGGACTGCGACTACAAAACGAAGAATAAAGCTCATCTCAAGAGGCATCGCGCATCCATCCACAATGAAAACGTGACCTGGCACAAGTGTGAGGACTGCGACTTCAAAGCGAAGCTAAAAAGCAATCTCAAGAAGCATCGCGCAGCTATCCACAATGAAAACGTGATTTGGCACCTCTGTATGGACTGCGACTACAAAGCGAAGCAGAAAAGCTCTCTCAAGAGGCATCTCGCAGATATACACAATGAAAACGTGACCTGGCATTACTGTAAGGACTGCGACTACAAAGCGAAGCAGAAAGGCCATCTCAATCAGCATCGCGCAAATATCCACAAATGAAAAACCCCATAACCTTGGCACCACTGTGAGGAAACTGAGACTAACAAAGCTTCAAGAAAATAAAGCAGACCTCAAAAACGACATGGCGCCTCAATGGACATGGCGCCTCAATGCACATACATTATACAGAAAAACGCCCGAAAGAAGTGTATAGTTGTTTTTCACTTAAATCTCTGTCTTTTAAAAACCTCCCCCTCTCTTCCCCTTCACCCTTCCCTTCACATGTCAATGTTCATGCTAACGTCGTCAACAGAAGCATCCTCCTTAAATCTTTTCCCTCCCCCCTCATCCCTATCCTCTCCCTCTCTTTTCTCTCCCTTCTCAACCTTCCCCCCATCCCTCTCCCCCATCCCCCCCTCATCATCATCATCATCTCTAATCCCAATACAAACCACCAACGCATCTCTAACCTCGTCTCTAGGTGGATGATGTTTCCCCGTCCTAAAAACGTTATCCCTCGGCATGTCATTCCCCCTAAACTTATAGAACTTCAGTTTTTTACCACCCCTACAATTTGCACCAACAGCACGAACTGAGTTGAGGGTGGAAGACCATTGATCTACATCGTATATTAGAGTACCTTCACGGAACCTACGTCTGTTTGTGTATTCTCGTAGTAGGAGTTTATAGTTAATGAATTTCTTACTGTTGTAGTAGAAAGCTATTGCGTCAGCGGTGGTTTTGTTGCGTAGGAATGTGGCTATTTTTCTGAAGTTTTTAGGCCATTGGCAGAACTTGTCTAGGAATATAGCCTTCTCTATATCTGACCATGGGTTAATTTTTTCGCGTTCCTTTTCTTCTGCCCATCCGTCGAGGACTCTTCTGTTTTTAGCGAGGTCTATGAAGGTGACGCCTCTTTCCTTTTCTACCTTCCATACTTGTCTAGGTATATCACCTCTTGATATCTTCCCGTTCTCGATTCTTTTCCTCATCATTTCCTTCGCAATAACCTCCTTCGCCTTCTGTTCGATGTCGCCGTCTGTCATAATCCCCTCAATTTCCCCCCCCCTGTTCCTTCCCCTCCCCCCGTTCTGTAGATTCTCCCTAATCCTTTCCATGGCTCTATCCATGGCTTCCTGTTTAGCCTTATCTTCCGCGTATCTCCTCCCAACCCTCACGAATTCCCTCGCCCCCTTAACCCATCCTTCCATGACATTCTTCCTCCTTTCCTTAACTACCTCAACCACACCCTTACGCAGTGTTTTGTTATTATACCTACCCCTACATACATCGTAAAGCGGGTTCGTCATCGGGTGGCTGTAAACCGCGTTGCTTGGGCCTGCTACGTTCCTGACCTTGCTCTTCCACGTATCAACGGGTGAGGACTCTGTCCCAGTTGGGCCTGGGAATGGTGGGATGCAGCTGTCAAGTACGGTTGCCTGTGCGGATCTAGCCTTTGCGTTGTTGGTGAGGTAGAGGGATGTTATGAGGGAGGTTGTGTCTGAGACTGTCCTGATGTAGTCTCCCTGTGTTTCCTCCTTTTCAATGTCCTTCTCCTCAACTGTTTTACCCGACCTCTCAGCTTCCTCGACTCGCTTCTTAATCCTCTCCATAACCTCTTCCCTCCTCCTGTTCTCCCTCTCCATCCTCCTTATATCCGCGCTAAGAAACTCGATCTTATGTAGTATAGCCTCCTTGCTCGGGAGTACGTTCTTCTGGAATCCCTTGATCCTACCCACGATCTCCCTCGCCTTCTCCCTGCTCGCACCCTTCAGACTGTTGACGGTCAGGACGTGCCCGACCTCACCCTGCTCGGCAGGGGGCTTGGAGGGGGGAGGGATTATTGGGAGGACCTTTGATACTTCTACGATACTTAAATGCATGCCGTCACCCACCGGGGGAGCGGGGGTGGGGTGCATGCCGTCTCCCTGGAGAGGAGGGTTTGAGGATGATGATATCTCATTGATTTGTTGTTCCGTCTTCATTTCGTAGCCTCCCGTACCCTCCTGTTGTTCTGAGTTGACCTGTGACCCATCTGTCGGCCCATGTGACATCCCCTCGGTTTGGGATTGTGAAACCCCCTCCTGTCTAACGTTCGTGTCGGCAGCATGCGCAGACTTGGAGGGTACGTAGAGTCCACCGAGTCCCCCTGCACCCTGCTGTACGGCTATGTTGTCGCTGCTGTGAGGAGCGGGTTGTGGTTTCTTATCCCCAGACGACACCCCTTCTACTTTCAAGCTATGCTGGTACTTCTCCGCAGTTCGACTTGGGACCAGGAGTGGTTGAGCCCTAGGCTGTCTTCCCTGCCCTTGATCTTGTTGTCCCCCCTGTCCCTGTTGTGTCCTGTATCCCCCCTGTGTTCCCTTTGCCTTATTCTCGTATCCCCTATTGTTCCCCTCGTATCCTCTGTTTGTTCCCCCCTCATATGCCCTTCCCAGGTTTCCCGGGTTTCCCCCCATGCCTCCTCCCCCCCCCGTGTGTCCTGGTCCTGACCCCTGGGCGCCAGGCTGAGCTCGAAGGGTACCTCCTCCAAGTCCTCCCATAACCATGGTACGACCACCCTGCATTCCCCCTCCCGCTGCAGCGTGGGGGGCGTTCTGGAAGCGACCGCCACCACCTCCGTTGGAGCGGTGGTGGAACTGAGGGTTGGTGGTGTTGAAGGAACCGAGACCGCCAAGCTGACCGAGGGGACCCTGGCCCATACCGGCGCTGTTGTGGTAAGGACCAGGCTGCTGGTAGCGAGCGGGACCGGGAGCACCCATTAGAGGGGTCACATTTGATTGTTGGTGGGGAGGAGGGTTGAGATGAGGGGGCATATGGTGTTGCTGAGCAGCGTAGGGGTGTGGGGCGTGATGAGGAGGGGGGGCAACCCCGCCGCGGCTGTTGGACCATTGGTTTTGTGGGTGATGTTGGTTGTAGTGGGGGCGCTGGGGGTGTTGAGGGTGCTGAGGGTACTGGGGGTTCATTTGGTTGTTGGGTGGTTGGTTATGAGGGTGCATTTGTTGGTTATGAGGGTTGATTTGGTTATTCCCTATACCGAGAGGTTGGATAGGAGGTTGTGATGACCACGATTGTGTTCGTCTGTTGTTTGGTTGGTGGGTTGTGGGTGGGTGGGTGGTTAGTGGGTTGTAGGTGTGGGTTTGTAGGTAGGTGTGTAGTGGATTTGAGTGTGCGTGTGTGTGTATGTTGTGTGTAGGAGTGTGTGTGTGTATGTGTTGGAGTGTGTATCTGTGTGTAGGAGTGTGTATTTAGGCAGCTCTGTCTCTCGATTAGAGTAATAATCTCCAAATTGAGTGAAATGGACGTAATATCAACATCTGATAGTATCTAATGGTTTGTAATGTGTGTATGTATGTGTGTATATAGATATATATGAATAAGTGTCTAAAAATGGCCCAAATTTGTTTGTTTAAAGAGGCACATTGGTTTGGCCGTCCTCTTGAATATTCTCCATTTTCTGCTCTCAGTTACATCTATATGCATACAAACGCCTATATACAGCTATACAATGACATTATAAACACATTGCTCACCGTCTATCATTATTATCTTGCTCCTGATCCATTCTTGGTGCTTTCCCTCTATTTCTCCTTTTTTTCACCTTTTTCTCCCCTCTGTTTCTCCTTTTTCTCTCCTTTCTTCTTTCTTCTTCTTGATCTCACTCTGTGACTTGCTCTGTGACTCGTATATCTTCTTTCTCTTTGTACATCCTTCTTCTTCAGATAAACACATATAGGCTTATACATCTTTTACAAACACTTCCTAAATTGGGGACACAAAAACCTTCCCATACCCTCGCCCTTACCCCCGCACCCTCCTAATACCTCAATCTCACCCTCAATATGGCATCTCTAGCGTTATACAATAAACAGAATACAGGAAAGAAGCGTGTATCCTACTTCTACCACTCAGAGGTAAGTACATATACAAACCCATCACAAAACACCCATCACAAAACACCCATCACGAGCCAGACAAACACAACCCCAGACAAATGCCCAATACACCAACATATCAAGTCTAGACCACTGTACTCCCGTCAGACTTTGCTAACACAACACATTCATCGCCCATAACCCCCCCAAAAACCTAACCCTACCCTCACAGGTTGGTCACCATTACTACGGTCCCGCCCACCCCATGAAGCCCCACCGTCTGAAGCTAGCCCACCACCTCATCCTTTCCTACGGCCTCTACCAGAAGATGGAGGTCTACCGCCCCCACCTCGCCTCCGCCAGCGAGATGACCGCCTTCCACTCCGAGGACTACATCTCCTTCCTCTCCCGCATAACCCCGGACAACCTCAGGAACTTCTCAACACAGATGTCCAAGTTCAACGCGGGGGAGTTCACGGACTGCCCGGTGTTCGACAACCTCTTCGAGTTCACGCAGATCTACGCGGGATGCTCCATCGACGCAGCCATAAAACTCAACAACTCACAGGTGAGGATTAGGGGGATGACCATACAATGAGGCCTTGCAGTGAGAGAACCGTTGACCCGACCCCAAACGCTTCTCAACCTCCGCTTCTCTCTTACCTTCTACGCCCCTTCCTACCCTCATCACCATTAATTTCTAACCCTTAAACCTTGCCCCTTTCCAAATCCTCTATATCACTCCCCTCTCTCTCCCAGTCTGACATAGCCATAAACTGGTCCGGTGGTCTCCACCACGCCAAGAAGTCCGAGGCTTCCGGCTTCTGCTACGTAAACGACATCGTCCTCGCAATCCTCGAGCTTCTAAAAGTGCACGCCAGAGTCCTTTATATTGATATTGACATCCACCATGGTGATGGTGTTGAGGAAGCGTTTTACTGTACGGATAGAGTTATGACGGCGAGCTTCCATAAGTACGGGGACTTCTTTCCGGGCACGGGAGGGATTAAAGACACAGGAGCGAGGGAGGGGACCGGATTCAGGTGAGTGGGCGGAAATATATTTTACATAGAGTAACACAGAACAAACCGTGCTGACATTATACCCCCCTCCCTCCCCCCCCCCCCCCCCCCACAGTGTGAACGTCCCCCTCCAGGCCGGTATGACAGATGAGACATACGCTCAAGTGTTCAAGCCGGTAATGTCTAAAATAATGGAGACCTTCCAGCCCGGCGCGGTCGTACTTCAGTGCGGCGCGGACAGCTTGACGGGGGATAGGCTGGGGTGCTTCAACCTGAGCTTGAATGGACACGCGGAATGCGTACAGTTCATGAAGAGGTGAGAGGGAAGAAGAGACTGGGACAAATACACTTGGTGCACGAGTGTCACTTAACACTAACCCCCCTCCCCCCCCCTTCAGCTTCGACGTCCCTCTCCTTCTCCTCGGTGGTGGTGGTTACACGATCCGCAACGTCGCCCGCTGCTGGGCGTACGAGACCTCCGTAGCCCTCGGCACCCCCATCTCAAACGACATACCGTACAACGACTACTTCGAGTACTTCAGCCCGTGCTTCAAGCTGCACTTGACACCGACGGGACAAGAGAACTTGAACACGGAGGAAAGCGTGGATAAGGTCAGGACGGATATCCTGCAACAACTTCAAAACCTTGAAGGTGCACCGAGCGTACAGTTCCAGGAGGTACCACCGGCGTTCATGACGACTATGGAGAAGGGGGGGGATGATGGGGGGAAGGGGGATGATTTTAGGGAAGGGAGAGAAGTGGGAGGGGAAGTCGGGAGCGAAATGAAAAGACATGAACAGGATATCGGGGTTGACTGAAGGGATCAACAACACACACACACAAGCAATTTTTTAGGATAGGGGGGTAGGCTGGAGGGGATAGGCTGGGGAGGGTAGGGTTTGGCTAACGGGGTAAAAGAGGGGTTTTAATAACACCAAAAACATACAGTGCTAAGTTTTAACACCCTAAACGTTCCCGGGTACGCGGTTTGCGTCGGACTCGTATAGTAGAAGCCACGAATCCTTGGAGAGGAGGTAGTTGCAAACCTTACTACAGGGTAGACTACCGATTTTCAAACGGAGACATAGGAAGACCAAGAGACTCATCTGTTGAGGAGGGTTTGAAAAAGGGTGTGTTAAAGATACAATATGATGGGGGGACTTAAAGTTGGGGAAGTTCGCTGCTGTCGCGAGGTTCCCCTACCCCAAATACGTTTCGCTTCCTTTATATTTAAGCCTTCGCCTCTTATGCCCCCCCCCCCTTTCCCTCTCTCTCTCTCTCTCCTTACCTTAACCCTAAAAACCTCCATCTCGTACTTATAAAGCAGTCCATTCTCCCGTTGTCGTAGGACCTTACTCTGCATACCGCAACCTAAAGGCGTCCTCCCGCTCTCGTCTCTAACCTTAGGGTCAGCCCCTTTTAAGCATAGTAACTTCAGGCATTCAGGGTGACCGTTTAAAGCGCATAAATGGAGTGGGGTTGAACCGGAGAGGCATGGTCGGGATAGGCAGGGTAGGGAACCACCGTCGAGAAGGGCGAGGACAATCTCTGATCTACCCCACTTGCAGGCGACGTGGAGGGGGGTGAAACCATCAGGGTCAGAATCAACGAGGGACGCGCCGGCTTTTATTAGGGTTAAGAGGACTAGGAGGTGACCCTTCTCGCAGGATATTGAGACGGCGGTTCGACCCTCCATGTCTGTCCGGGCGAGGTTTATGGAAAGGGTGCCCTGGGCTGACCATGTTTGTATTCTCTTTCGGACTACAGTTTCCTGACCAAGGGAACAGGCTGTCACAAAGGCGTCGATTATAACCTCGGACTCAACGTGCAGGGGAGGGGGGGGAGGGAGGGGCTGTGGAAGTACCGACGACAACGACGACGACGACTTCTCAACCACTACAGCAACACCACACTCCTCCTCCACTGTCAAACCCTCAACACCCTCCACCACCTCCTCAACAAGAACAGTACAACGAAGGAAGCTAAAGGGATACATTGGGTCGTGGAAAAGGTACTCGCCCCCCGCTTTCACCTTCACCCTCCCCGGTTGATCCTCAGAAATAAGAAAAGGCTCTAATGTTCCCTCGCCGACCTCCTCTATTTCACACTCTCCGCGATCCGTACGGAATTCGATCACGCCCTCCGGAACTATTATTGAAGAAGGTTCGAACATTAAACCCTTGGTAAGCGTCACGACGTAATTTTCCGAAGCCATTGTCTCTTTCCCAAACTGCCAAAAGCTCAGACAACAACAAAAGCTGAAACTAATAAATATTGGCCTCCATGGATGGCGAGTCGAAAATGTAAGTACTCCTACACCTTCTCCATCTATATTCACCCCTTCTCCCGCCATCATCTGATTCCCATCCCTCCTTCACAGGTTCCCAGTGGGACTCTTCCTCGACCTACCTGCCACCGACGCAAAAATCATGAGCTCTGGGAAACCTATACGACTCCCAAGGGCTCATCACTCATCATCTACAGATTATGTATTCTTAGACTTTACTTTAGGCCGCATTGAAGTAAGATCCTCAGTGAAAAGCTCTTGCCTTTGCAACGCTTCCTTGTCAGTGCCAGGCAAAAAGCGTCGCAGGGGCGGGTGTGACACCTGTAACCTGGTGTCCAAGGAGAGACAGAGCTTCTACCCAAAAAAGCTCCTCAGAATAGTTGGGACGAAGCTCCAGAACCAGAGGCCTTCCTTCACTGTGTCCCTCGTCCCAAACCCCCCCCCCAGTTTCGTTTACCTCAACGGTCAGCTCCTGACAAGCACCCCGTCGGCTCTCAGACATGGTGACAAGATATCATTCGTCAAGCCCCCCGAGCTCCCTGCCCCCCTGACCTTCACTTTCGTAACCTCCAACCCCACCCCTTCACCTTCACCCAATTCTCCAAGCTCCCTGTCCCTGTCCACCATGCCGGCAATGTCGAGCCAGTCAAAGCAAACCTTATCCGAATTGTCAGTTCCCTTGCCAGCCTACAACTACTCTTCGTCGATGACGCTTTCTGGCGGTTTGGAAGTCCCCAGCAGTACCCCTGACTTCCAATCCTGTTCCGGCTCCATAGCGTTAAAGTTTTTCTCCCCCCCCTCAACCCCCAGTCCTCCCGTGACGATGTTCGCCGACCTGAGCAAGGAAGAGGTCGGGGAAATGGAGTTGAAGACCGCCTACGCCAAGACCGTTGCTGAGCTCATACTGAACAATTCTACGAACCAACAAGCCAACATTTTTAAAGGCTGCAAGGTGGGGGCAACCAGCAAGACGAGTACCTAATGCTAAGCCTAAGCTTTATGTTGTTGTATATCTACGTGTGTCGATCTTTCTCTTGTTATGGTACTTTATTTATTTATGTTAGGTTGGTTAGTTGCCGTCGTGCCCTAAAGGTCGTCCTCCAAATACACGTCCTTCAATTTCCCACACCTTGGACCCCTAAAGGTCGTCCTCCAAATACACGTCCTTCAACTTCCCCACCACCTTGGAAGCAAGCTCCCTCGCCATCCTGCCAACGTCGCCCCCAGCGAGTTTCGCAAACTTGTCCACACCGTCGCTCCCATTGTCAAGCCCGAAAGCGGCATAGAGGAACTTGTTGGAGACGTACTGAGCCCTACTGTTTCCGAGCTTGCTCAGATTCACGGCAGCTGAAACCATTTTGAAGGATCCGGGCGACAGGAAAATGCCCGGGTTGCGAATGCCTGCGGTTTTCAACCCCACCAGCGTAGCAACATTAATGTCATCCATCCCGTCTGCGATTGCAAGGTTCTTGATGACGGTAGGCACAAAGTTTGAAACATTGGCGGGGTTAATAAGAACGCCAAAAGCCCTGCACCCCGCGCACCTCGAGGCGCTCTTCGCACCAACATCTCCCGCGAAAGTAATGGCCTCAGAGCTCAGTCTATCCAGAAGCTCGTCTGACACCTCCGCCAAGTCGAGCTTCTCCAGCGCACACCTTATGGTTATGGCCCTCTTGGCCCCATCGCTCTCTCCCTCATCCTCCAGAACTTCGAGGCCTCGCTTCTGTCCCAAGAGGACAACGCAGGCTCCGAGAACTCCTCCGGCGCCTAGCCTAACACCCTCGTCTGAGGCGCCAACCAGGTCCTTGGAGGCCTCAAATGCAGCCTCTATTACCTCCGGCTTCTTAGACTTGGAGCCGCCTTCGACAAGAACCTTTGAAAGGGCTTGAAGGTGTGCGGTCTGAACGGCCGCGACGGACGCTGAGAGAGACTGGTTTGTCAGCTCGGTAATGAGAGGGTCGACTCTGCTTGCCAAAGCCATGAGGTCGCCGAGAGCTTGAGCGGCTGCGACTCGTACACTCCTGTGAGTGTCGCCTAGAGCTTTCAAGAAGGTCGTCTGCAGCTGGGGCACAAACGCCCTCAGGGCCTTCCCGGCTTTGTTGAGGATGACGTGAAGGGTTTCGATGATGGCTGCCTTGGTGGATGGAACGTTGCGATCCCCGACGACACGAATAAGGGGACCGACGAATTTTACCACTACGGTAGCGGCGAGGAACTTGGGATCCGTCATCTCTATGAGTTCCCCGATACCTGTGGTTATTCCGTGGTTAGTCTTGGCGGTGATATGTTGTGAAGAAAACGATGACGACGACGATGACGATGATTTTTGCTCAGAAAGACTAATCGTATGACCCATAAATCAGCACTATGGCTGATTGTCGAAGTAATATAAATAGTTGTCATCAGCGCAAAACCAACGAAATCTTCGCCAACCCACCAACTCACCTTTGGCCGCAATCCCTCTCGTCCCAGCATTCAAAACAGCGTGGTGGTACATGGGAATCAATGCATCGAGGCCCTTCTTCCTACAGAAGCCAGGCATCAAGAATTCGCCGTCTCCAACTCCTCCCTTCTTCCTCCTCGCCTCGCTGACCAAACTGTTGATCAAGTTGTGGGAGAACTCCACATGTCTCACTAACTCTTCGGGAGGGACAGATTTCATCACGCTCGTCAAGGCGGCACTATTGGCCTCAAGAACGTCGTCACTCTCGTCCACAAGCCTATTCAACACTTCCCTGAGAAGAATTGGAACTGCGATGAACGAAGGTGGTTAGCTGTATATTGCCTATTGTACTCGCACCCTTCCACGAATTGTCTTACCTTGGTCAGAGAAGTCCCCGTACACTTTCCTCTCCTCGGCAAAGACGCCGAGCATGTAAACGGCGGCCTTCCTGACGTGTGGTTTGTCATGCCCGCACTTCTTGGCGAGCTCCGAAACAAGCCAATTCACCCCATCCTCGGCAATGTTGGAGCTCAAAGACCTGACAACGCCCTGCAACTGCTGCATGCGGTCAGTATCTTCGACGTCGCACTCCGACAAGGCGATTGTTATCTCCGGAATTATGGTTAGTAAGTGCATGTGAATCGCATGACCGGTGGCCTCAATGACGTTGTTGAGAATGACAGCATTTTTCGTCGTGATACCGTCGGAGAGAAGCTTGGGAACAAGGTACGGGAGTAGCTCTCTGGAGCGAATCCTAAGCACCTCCTTGAGACCGAGCAGAGCGCGTCGCCCATCTTCCCCACCACCCTCCTGGGATCCCTTTTCGAGCTTGACGAGGAGAGAGGGGACAATAATCTCAGTGATAGAGGAGCCCCCGACAGAGGAACAGAGCTGTTGGAAACATCCGGCGGCCAGGCGGCGTACGCCGTCGTCAGGGTCACAAAGTGCGTCTCGGACAGCGGCGGAAACAGTGTCCATAAACTTTGTTATGACCTCCTTGGAACCACCCTCGATGATTTCGGAGAGGCCGACGCACACGCCGCGCCTGGTGGTCTCATCCCCTTCGTAAAGGGCGTTCTGAAGGATAGGAATCACCTCAGGGAGCACAGAGTCCCCGAGTTTCTTCACAATGTCTCCCAAGCAGCGGCCCGCAACGGTCGTCATCTCTGAGTTGTTGGACGCTAGTGCTTCCACGACATGAGAGATGAGGACGGGGAGGATCTCGCGCAAGGTGCGAGGGGTGACGGAAACGACGGTCTTCCAGACCTGGATGGCACCCTGGCGAACGACAGAGGAGGTGTCTGAGCGAGACATGTAGAGGCGGGCGAGGACCCTGGCGCGAGTCTCGGAGCCAAGGGCGAGAGCAATTTGCGCCTGCGCTTTTTCGGCCCCCTTTGTGTCATCTTCTGATCCGACTCCGGATATCTGGACGCCTCCGAGGAGGGAGAGGAGGTCTCCGATGAGGTTGAGGGAAGCCATCCTGATGCGGTAGTTGTCATTGAGGAGGCCACTTTCCAGCGCTGGGAGGATCTTGGCAGTATGGGTCTTCCCCATCGAGCGGATGAGCACCCTTCCCGCGCGCATGGCAACCTCGCGCACGGGCTCGGACTCGTCGGAGAGGCCAGAGAGCAGGGCGGGGAGGGTGGGGTCGATGAGGGGGGAGTAATTCTGGTTGAGAATGTTGGGGAGGAACGTGAGAACCCAGAGAACTCCTTCTCGGGTGGTAGCCTTTGGGTGGGTGGAAAGAGGGATCAGTTCGTTCGTCATGACTTCGAAAATAGTGTTTCCTCCCTTGGCGACAAGGTACTCGCAGAGTCCCTGGGCGGCCCCTGAGCGCTCTACCGAGGTGCCGTCCTCTGACTTGAGAGTCTCGCGCAGCCAAGGCTCGAGGTCAGGGAGCTGCTCCACTCCGAGGCCACGGGCCAAGGAGCCAATAGATTTGGACGCGGTAGTACGAACGTCGGGAATAGGATCAAGGAGAGTGGCCTTGAGGCCGGGTAGGAGCGTTGACATGTAAGGGGCAAAGTCCTTGGCGTCGTTGCACATTGTAACCATGTTGCCAATGATGAGGGCAGACTGACGCTTAGCCACCCCCGACTTGTCCTTGAGGCCGCGCTGAAGGACCGGAATGAGGAGGGCTAGGGATGGGGCGTCGATTGCGTGCAGGAATTCGGTAGAGAGGAGGCCCTCGAGGCCCTTCTTTGTTGAGTTGGCAGGATCCACGAGTGCCTTGAGGAGGACCTTGGAAAGAGAAGCAACCTCGGGGTTGCGAATCACGGTGACAATCGACTGCAGGGCTGACTCTGCTGAGGCCTTGACCTTCGGATGGGTGTCACTGAAAGCCTCTGTGAGCTTGGGTACGATCTTTGGAAGACAGGAGGCAAGCTGCTTCGGGGCGCAGTTCGTCATCGCACCAAGCATGCGAATAGACGCCTGTTTAGCGCGCCAATTGTCCTCGTCGAAAGCCTTGAGCACGGCAGGCATGACGAGCTTAACTCCGTGAGCCGACAGTTTGGACATGATGAGGCCCGCAGTGTTCCCGGCAGCGATCCTAACGTGGTCAGACGAGTCTCCAAAGGTCTTGAGGAGCGCAGGAAGGAGGACAATGATGTACGGCTCAAAGAGCAACCCGAGGCGCTCGCACAGTAACTCGACAGCAAAGAGGGCGCCCTCCTTGGAAACGGCGTAGGTGCATGTCATGGCATCCATGAGCCTCGTGACAATCTCGTACTTCTTGAGAGAAGCAATTCCGAACCCCTTCACTACAGACGCAATGCCAAAGGCGGCGCCACGACGAGGGGCAAGTTTCGGTTCCTTGAGGGTCTTCTTCATCAGGGAATCAATAATTTCTTCGGCCCTGTCCTTCGTGTCCCCCTTCTTCATGAGAGGAGATAGGACCGTCGCGACAGACGACTGCACGGACTCTGAAGGTGTGTCAAGGGCGTCCATAAGGAGGGCAATGGTGGAAGCAATTTTAACATCGTCCTCCGCAAGATGCAGGGCGGCCGAGCCCAAGAGGACAACAGCTCCCTCCTTGCGATAATCCGTTGCCCACACCTGGTTGACAACCTTTGCGAGATCTATAGAGGATGACGAAGAGGGGGGGGGCGGGGGGGGCTTCCCTGTCGAAAGGGTTGCTTCGAGGAGGGGAAGGAGGTAGGGAAGGTTGGAAGCCCCAAAAGACTTGACGATCTTACGACCAGCCTCCACGCCCTTGGCGCGGATGGAATCAAAGGGATCCGTAAGGGCGTACGAGAGGATGAAGGTGGTGAGGAGGGAGACATGCTCAGAATCGAGAAGTGGGGGGGGGGTGAAGTCTGCGATCTCGCAGATCGCCACAATTACGCCAGAGCGGGAGGACTGAAGTTCTGCGCTGTCGAGAGTGGACGAGCTGTCACCTCCTTTCTTTGAGGCCGAAGGGGGTGCGAGGAACTGGGCCTCAAGCAATGACTTAGAGTTTCGCGAGGCCTTGGATTCAGAGGTAGGGAACTTAGTGGGGAAGGAAGATATGTAGGTCGAGAGTAGCTTTGATAGGACGGTGGGTATCGTCGAGGGGTGCAGAGAGGTGAATGCGGCGAGGGCAGTGGGGGTGGAAGGAGAGGAGGTGAGAAGGTTGATGAGGGGGATAGCTAGGAGCTTCGAAGGAGGCGGCGGAGGCACATCGGGGGAGGCGCTAGATCCCTTAAGAGACACATAGGTTGCATCCGCGGCAGCCGAAATTTCAGGGTCTGAGGAGTAACGAAGAGAAAAGACTCGAGACTCGACGAGAGGGTTCGCTGAGAGAGACTGGTACGTCGTCACAGTGGACAGGGCGAGAAGGGCAGCAATCTGAGCAGCTTTACGTCCTAATGCGCCCTGGTCATTGAGAAGCGGCGAAAGCTCGGAGGTCGAAACGGGAGTAGAGAGGTCAGGGGTGTTGAAGATGGACTGCAGGGCCTCGCTGGGGGTGGGGTTGGTGAAAGTCTTGTGCCTGTCATGCGATAGGAGGGAGAGGATGGCCTCTGTCATCTGGCGGCGTAGAGCGTGGACGGGGGGGCTGGTTGGAACGACGGGGGCGTGTAGATGGAGGATGGATAGGGCCGAGTCGGCAACTTGAGAAGATCTCTGTTGGCCAACCAGGGCGGCCTTGAGAACAGGAAACACGAGGTGGAAAGAATTTCCGGACAGGGGAGGAGGGGAGTCAACGATCGCCTCAATGACAGCCGCAGCGGAGTGGCAGGGCGAGGGAAGAGGGGATGAGCCATTATTTGTGAGGGTGAGGGTTGCAGCTAAGGGGGTGGAGGAGGAGGGGGGGAGCTATATGGGGGAGTTGAGGTTAGGGGCGGAAGATGGGCGGGGCGGCTTCGTTCTTTCTCACCTCATATATTGTGCTGCAGAGCGAAACCAGAGCAGCGAAAGCTGGCTCACGCAGAGGCATGGGAGTGAGCGGGGGTAGGGAAAGTTCGAGCACAGGAGCTGCAAAGGAGGGAAGGCAAGCATTCCCGATGGAGCAGTCCGTGTCGGCAATGGCTTGAATTGCGGAGAGGTGGGAGCAGAAGGTTGAGAAGAGGGCGCTGGTTGAGGCACGGGAGGTAGATTGAGCCTTGATTATTTTGAGCTCGGCAGGAGTGTAAGTGCGGGCAACCAGAACATCCTTGCTAGGCTGTGAGGGGAGGTTGAGGGACGGGGGTGAGGAGAAAAGGGGGGTGGAGAGGGCGTGCAAAGGAATAAATATCTAACCTTCTTCTTCTCAAGCTCCTTCTTGACCTCGCGCTCCCATTCCTCGTCCTTAAAGTCAGCGCCAAAGTTGCCCTTCCCTTTTCTCGTCTTTGTGGACTTCTTAACGTTCGAGGATTTAGAAGGCGCAGATTGTGCCGCGGAATTTGATTTCGAAGAGGAAGAGGAGAGCTATAAGTGCAGCGAGCGGATAGTGTTGTGTTAATGGGCGAAGAAGAGCAAAGGGTTGGGTTTTTGTTTCGCCCTCTCTTACCTCAGATTCGTAGAGCTCGCCTTCGGGGTGTCCGTAGATTGCAAGCTCCTCATCTGTCACTTCGGAGACGGCTGAAGATACGGTTTCGAGAGATCCGACGATTTGGGGGGCCAGCAGTTTGATGATGAAAGACTGGGTCGCTGGGACGTGGGGGGCGAAATCAGACTCATCGTCGAATTCAGGGTCAAATACGGAGGCCAGATCGGTGAGGGCGGAGATTAGATTCACGGCAGCGGAGGATAGAAGGTCGTTCGACGAGGAGAGGGCCTTGATAACGGTTGCGCATAGGGTGGTTGGGAAGCTAGGATTCACAATGTGGGTAGCATAGAGAGGGAGAATGGAATCGAAGAGGGTCTTGTTGGAGACAAAAGAGAGTAGGAATACGGTGGGGCTAAGAACGCCAGATGAGAGTAAGGTGGCGGAAGAGACAGCGACAGCGCGGGTGTTGAAGGAGGGGGGGGGGCACTGGGAGATTGAAGGGTTAGGATCAGATCGGGGACTGGAGCGTGGGAGAGGGGGGGGGGGGGATCTCACCTTGGAAACCCTCGGCCTATCGTCGCAGGGTTCGACAGCTACACGTTCCGCTGCCAGTTCGCCCTTACTCTTATTTTCCTTCTTCCCTTTGGTGATCACAAGGTTGTAGAGAGCGTTGCCCAGCTCGTCCAGGGGCGTGGTCGGGTCGAGGGGGGTGGGAACGGCGTCGAGGTGAGGAATGAGGGAGTGAAGGGCAGAAAGAGAGGAGCGACGGATGGCACCTCCGGTGGGGTGGGTGAGGAGAGACGCGAGGGTCGACGACGCGAGGGAGGAGGGGGAACTGAAGATGTCGTTGGCAGGGGAGTTGCTCGCGTAGTTCAGGAAGACGTGCGGCACATGCTTGATAAGCGGGTCAGACGAGGTTGTCAGTGATGCGGCGTAGAGGAAGGATGAAGATGAGGTGAAGGCCTTCTCGAGAGGGGAGTCAGGAGGGAGGGGGGAGAGAGTCAGGAGACGGAGGGACATAATGGCCTCTAGCTGCGGGGTCGCCGACTTCGAGGATAAGGCCGAGGTCACAATTTTGGTAAGTTTAGGTACCAGTTCATCCGGGACATTCGAACCAGATGCGTAAAGGGTTGTGAGGGAGTCTAGTTGGGCGCGGATGTTCTGGGTCTGAGACGTAGTAGGTTTGGGGGGTATGGAACTGAGGGTGGACGTGAGACCGGGGAGGATAAGGGAAGGGGGGGCGGCGGTGGAATGTTGAAAGTGGAGGAGGAGCAACAGCTTGTATGCTAATGACTGGTTGGCAGGGGCGGAGGCAGTCTTCGGGAGTATTTTGGAGACTGTTTAGGGGGGAGCGGGGGGGGCGAAGCGTCGACCCGGAGGGTTGCGTCAGTGGTCTTGTTGAAATGAATTAAATTAAAATACCTAATCTCACCTTGCGCTACGATTGTTGGTGCCAGAGTGTCGGTAGGGGAGAAGGCCAAAACTTTGAGGGCGTTGTATTGGTTTGGGGATTGGGTGATGGTCGAGAGGGACGTGATTAGGGGGGAGAGAAGGGTATCAGTTGAGTCTGGGAAGGGGGGGGGGGGGAGAGGAAGTGGGCAGTTAGGAGGAGAATGGACATGAGAGAGAAAGAGACCTCCCCTCACCTGTATCCTCTGCCGAAGAGAGTGCTGCAAGGTATGAGGAGAGAGCCAGGTCTGACATTTCCAATTTAGTGGACTTGAGCTGCTTCAGGAGTGCCTCGGGGAGGTTCGTAGAGGTTATGAAGGAAGAGGTTAGGGAAGTCGAAGGGAGAGAGGTGAGAAATGAGAGCACTAGGGGGAGGGAGGACTCGGGGGAGGACTTGAGTTTCAAGGTTAAAGGTCCGGCAAGTGACTCTAGGATATCGGTGGGAGCTGTAGCCCCGATGAATGGAGAGAGCGCAAATAGCGCCGTTTGGGTGGTTGTGGGGGTGAGGGCGGCCTTGGCGTAGACCGGGAGGATGGCGGCGGTATGGGCGATGGGGGAGAGGAGGGCTATGATTGATGCAGAGGTGGAGAACGAGGAGGAGGAAGGAGATGTGGCGATGGGAAGGAAGAATGTGGTCAGAAGGGCAGGAAGGTTGGGGGAAGATGAAAGGAGAGAGGTGACTGCCGCGGTCAGGGACTTAGTGAAGAGAGCCACTGGGGAGGGAGAGTTGGTCGTCGGAGGAGGAGGGGGGGACGGGGGAAGGAGGAGATTCGCCATGTGGAACGTGAATCCGCATATCGACTTCGCAAGAGATGTCTTGGTCGCGTCATCTTCGGCGTTAAGGAAGAGGGTGGTAACATAGGAGAGGAAGATGATGGCAGACCGTCGGGAGGCGAAGAACTGTGGTGGGGAGTCCTTACGGCGAGATTTTAGGAGAAGAGCAGAGAGAGTTGATGCAAGTGAGGAAATAGAGGGAGAAGAGGAGGAAGAGGAAGAGGATGGGGAAGAAGTATCATCAGCGGTGCTCGTGGTCGTGATCGACGATATGTCTAATTTTGATGATAGAACTGATGGAATTTGAGATAAGCCAGCGTAGTGATGAGATGTAGACCTTAGATCCTTAGCGCAAAGGATTGACTCCCAATGGCTAGCGGAGGTGGCCATGACAGAGAGAAGGTCAATTTTGGACAAGAATACTCTCAGCATTTCGACCTCGGGGAAGACATGAATTAAATTCCGGAATGAAGCGAAAAAAGAATTGGGCAATGCACGCCGCAGGGCACAGCGCGCATTGTATTGAGAAGGCGGCGGAGCGCTTTGAAAAGAATTGACAGTGCGCCATTTGAATGGATATAAAAAAGTATTGGGGTTAGGGTTATTTATTAATGTCATGGCGAATCTGATGGGGCAACTTTGCCGGCATTCGACCGTTGTTTCGTGACCTTGCTGCTTTGTGAGGTTATGACGGGGGGAGTGAAGGTGGGGAGGGAGGAGAGTGCAGTGCGGACGGAGGTGAGAGCGTCTTCGTTACGCCACCAGGTGAATATGACAATCATGCGGTAGTGGAAGTCAGAAGTAAGGAAGTGGGGGGGGGTAACGTCCTCGTTTTTGTCGTTTTCAGTGTCGTCGTTCGTCAGTCCATACTTTGAGACGAGGTCGTTGCATATCCATGTCTTTATGCAGTCCATGGGGAGGTAAAGGGAGTTGAACTTCATACACCGCAAGGCCATCTCCTCGTCCTTTGTCTCACAGCTGGCAATCCAAACCTCCTTCCCATAACAACATTCTTCAATGTGCTGCTTCCCTGTCTGCCTCCTCCACCATCTCCACCTCTCACAGTCCTCTGCCATATTCCCGAAGAACATCGCCGCTCCAACCCAGCTCAAGACTAAGCATAAGAAATGCAGTCCCATCCCACCCGTGACTGACAGCCACGGCAACGTTCCATCGTTGACGAGGCTTGGGAGGGTTAGAACAACAAGTACGGAACTTGTTATCATTCGCCAAATAATGAGCGTCGAATTGACGTGTGGGCCTAACTCGCATGGAGCTTTGGTCATTGTGTTGAGCCCGACAAACGTGACCATATAATAGCCAAATGTTATGATTGGGCCCAGAACGTAGTCAAATTTTGAAGGTTTCGAAGTAGCAGAAAAAGCGAAAAGCTCGCTGTCCACCATGTGCTTGAAGAGCATAACTGCGGCGATCTCGGTAAGGATACCGTATAGTATGAAATCACCTCCAAATTTGAGGAATGCGAGAGCGATTGCGTGCACGTTACATGTAAAGAACGTAATGGTGAAGAGGAAGAAGCCACCGAAACACTTCTTGAAGGCCGTCTTATCTATTGGAAGCCAGTTGGAGGCAGGATTCTTAGGTGCAGCAACAAACAGAGAGCGAGCAATACCAATATTGGCATCGGTGTAGATCATCCCAGTTGCGACAATCGAAGAAGTGATGCCGAAGTAGTTGATGAGGGAGAGGTCTTCAAGTTTGCTTGACAGCATGGAGATGGCCTGAATGATCGACTCGGGGAGCGACTCCAATACAACTTCACAACCCTTGGTAATGGCGAGCATGATATGAGGGTCAAACATCATACCCTCAGCTTGTTCAGCACCCCGAAACACAGACCACGCTTCAATGATCGGTAGGATTCCCAAGAATGCAGACAAAATCATTGGTCCCCACTTCCTAAACCCCAGTCCCCGGTACTGCAACCATGCCGCCAAAGCCTGAGATCCAATACCCACAGACGCACAAGTCAAGGAAGCAATTCCCCAGCCCTCTTGTCCAGTAGTCCTGAAGAATGCAATCGTCACCAACACATCCGTCGCCATGTCTGCGTAAGATGACGCTGCAACAGTGAACAACCTCATCCCCAAGCCAATCCTGAACATCTTGACCATCGGACGTAACTTGATCGCAAGCTCGACCACGAATGTCCTAACATTTTTCTTCACATTCAATGATCCCGATTCCTCTCTCCATGTCAGAAAGTTTGCATCGAACCAGTTCTCCATCTCTCGCTGTATTGCCCCAGAGCTCATCTTGATTGTATCCACATAAGACTCAGCGAGCGCCGCTAAGTCGGTTGTAGCTATGACATCACTAATCGCCTTCGACTTGAGAAAGCCTGGAAGTGGCTTCCCTGAAGTATCGTAGAGTGGTTCACCAATTGCCAGGGACGCTCGGCGCAATTTTGCCTCCACCTCTCGATCTTCCTCACTTGGAACAAGTGCAGGTGCAATCTCCTCATCGTTATTATTATCTTGTGGGACTTCCACCGGGAGGCTGCCCCCCGCTTTCAACTTCCTGTTCTCCTCTCTGAGTAGTCTATTCTCCTCTCTGAGTAGTCTCATCCCCTCGACAAACTCGACAACCATGCCCTCAAAGGCGTCCAACTTGGTGTTTGCGGAATCCAGATCGTCGGGAGATCTAAGATCACTTCTCAAAGATGCGAAACTGGCAGTAATATTAGGGGTTAGGTTACCGGAGGCCATATTTATCTTAAGCTGTTAGGACGAGGGTTGAAATGTTCAGGGTGGTTTGGGTGATTGATGGGGTCGGAGAAGGTAAGAAATGTACAATAGGTTTATGAACTACGAGGGACGTAAGAAGGACTAAGAATATTGACAAATATTATGCTCTTGACGATAAAAAATACGTGTGTTTGTCATCAGACAAAAATCGCCTTTGCTCGCAACATTCTTCAAAAGTCTTCTAAATTCTTTACTGATATCTCAATATCTTTATGTTTGTATCAAACCTTCTCGATTGATTTCTAAATGTACAACAATCCATATAGCAAAATATTTTACACCTGAGAAATTCCAAATATTTATTTAGGTGATATAAACATACAATAATATTCAAAATACATTATATTTATTATAATTGTATATATCAAGTTACATTTGAGACATTACTAAAATTATATTCTTGAGATATTAAAACAAGTTTCATATTATCATAGATACTAAATTTGTTTGTTATATTGATTTTTAATAACAATATTTTTTTCTCAAGTATAAAATAGACAATTTAATTTTTCCGATTTTCGATTTGCAAGTGCACATCCTTAACCACAAAATTAATCTAGTGTACGACTACCTAACACCAAATTAAGAGCACCTCAGCTCTTCTCGACATCGAACTCGACGCAAAACCTTCCTCGTTGAAGCAAAACTTCCCCTAGGCCTCCCCCAACACTCCCCCCTCGCCGCAACTGCTCTTACTGGTTTTAGTGATCTCCCCCAATAGGACTTCTCGCACCCCGTAACTCACCTTTTACATTCATCTACGACTCCCACCAGAACCTCATTACATATTTGACTCCTCGGCTGTCCAACAACCACAACATTGTCCACCCTGACCTGAGCCCTCCTACTCAAGGCTCATTTCTAAGCTTGCGGACAGCATATTTGTCAAGGTAAGTGAGGCAGAGGGGGGGGGTGGGGGTAATACGACGAGAAAGTGGTGCTTCGAGACCTTCGCAAACCTTTTCATTGTGGAGATCAGTGGTGGAAGAACACAGCAGATGGCAAGACTTTTGGGTACAATGGGGCCTTCTTGGCAATTTCTTGGAACTGGTCGTAAATAGCATGCGAAGCTCGATTTGTTCCTTACGAAGCTCACCGAACTTATTTGCGCACCCTTACACACAGTTAGACATCAAGAAAATCCGTTTGGGTGTCAAATGAGCACTAAAGACAGCCCCCAGCAGGAGGACAAGCACATTGTAGCTAGCATCGACCTCGAGAATGGCCTCAAGGGTTATGGAAAC